>JAYJMJ010145739.1:0-17434 GCA_036873875.1 Laminaria ephemera
GTTACGGGATGTGTATGTCCTCATGAAGGATTATAGGTCGGCGACTCCCCTTAGTACTAGTTAGCACCAGGGTCAACGGTGTGATACGAAGACGTCGGTCCTTTTAATCAACCTGTGCCCGGAAACTATAAACTTCTTAGAGGGGGACAAAATCTGACGGCTATGGAACGCAAACCTGACAGCTGTGGAACGCACCAGCTTTATATATATATATGTAGTCTTATTACCGGTGAGGGGACGGGGGACGGGGTTGTAGGTAGTGTTTAGATCGCATGTTGAATGGGGCTGCTGCACGTATGGTGTTGGACCTAAGGAGATGACGGGGATCAGGTGGGCTTAGGCAGTTTTGTAGACCGCATAATGAATGGAGTCTACTGCCCGTATGGTATGGGACCTAAAGAGACGATGGGGATCAGGCATGTGGTGGTGTTTTACGTGAATGTTAGTGGTTGTAACATTTTCGATACGAGTATTAGTCAATGGTATTCATTTCTGACTGTTTTTGTTTCTGACCGTATCACCAGCAGGGTTTATACCAGGATGATTTTATGTACGGTAACTACAACCCGTTTTTTACGGAAACAACCTGGTGTTTTATGTGAATGTTGGAGTTTTTACCGTTTAGTTATGAGTATTAGTTAATGGTATCCATCCCTCTTTGTCGTTTTTGAACGTATCACACCAGGGTTTGTACCAGGGCGATTTTATGTAGGGCAATTATATACCCCGTTTTTCTGTAAAAAAAAAGAGGGGGTGGGGGGGTTCTTTTGGTTGGCGGAGAGTCACAGAAGATATGCAAGCAACAGTTTTACGGAAGACGGCATATTTGTTTCATGTAATGTGTGTTCATTGTCTTCATCTGCAGCTACCGTACTTACTCAAGCCTAGTACTCGCACCCTAGGTAGGTATGGTCTATACACTCAACTTACTATATCTGCGTTTAAATTATTTTGACTTTCAATACCATATACTCCCTGTATGTTCCGTGAAGTCGAAGACGTTGTGGGCCTCCTGTAGTTGTCGCGTTCCGGTCGGATGCCCATCTTAGTGTTCGTGAAGTTATGTCCTACCATGCAGTAGCCGGTCGCTCTATCACATTAGCATACCAAGTACAAGTCTGGAAACCGGAAACCCAATAACTCGGAGAGTCGGCATCTCCGGAAACGACTATTAATATTTATAACTATTAGTCCGACTAATGGCTAGTTGGTGCCGACTCACACCTCACATAAATGGCAATCACCTTCCTGGGGATTGTACTAATAAATAAGCTGTATGATGCAATATCTGCACAAGATGACTTTCGACCAAACCCTCGATCTCACAGCTGAGGTGTCTTCGGCGAAGAAGTGATGCGGAGGTCATTTATTGGATTTCCGACAAGATTTTGATGATGTAACGCTTGGGCGCACGGTTTCACATCCCATTGCCCGCTTGCCGGCATGCCTGGTATCAGACAATCAAGACCGAGATCGAGATCGAAGGTAGAGATCGTCTTTTTTCCAAAGATCGCCCAAAAGACCGAGGTCATCTTTTTTTTCGCCGATATTTTCAACTAATCGATGGCCGTCGTTTTCAGAGACGATCTCCAACACTGATATGGTATGTACTGAACTGTACTCGTAGCCACAGCCGGAATGACGCACGGTATTATACGTGGTACGTGGTATTCCCGTATTGGAACCTCGGAATTACTGCAGCTTGCGGCTGCTGCCGAGCTGCTGATGCCATGCATGGAAAACAAAACTCGGGGCAACCCCGGGTGCGAACATGCACTCCTATTAAATGATGTTGTCCCGTTGTCCCGATGCCCGGGTGTTCCAAAAGAGGCATTACGAAAGAGCAATACACCATTATAAGGTTGACCGGAAAAAAGAAAGTAAGAATAGAACAAAAGTCGTGACATTGTATTAGAGCCCATTTTAACGAGGAACATCCAATTTTGTAACTCGAAAATATTTTTCATTTTGCGTATGATTGGTCAAAAAATGAATCACCAAGCAGGCATTCTCATTTTGGGATCTGAGGGATATTCGAAAAATAAAACTGAAAAAAGTACTGGTATATTTTCTAACTTTCTAGTTCAATTTTCCTCAATTTTCTTACTCAATATGCGGAGTCTGTCCAAGTCGTGGCATCCACGAACCCGACGCAGGCCACGCAAACTTGTGCCGTGTCGTCGAGTGCTTCAGAGGCGAGATCCACCAATCCCGAGAGGCAGGGCCACCGAAGCAGCCGCAGCGAAACTCCGACGGCCCCTAGCACAGAGTAGACCACCCGCGGAGCCTAAAAAAATATCGCACGTCGGACAGATCAGATCCCTAATCATGATCTATGTCTTTCAGGGCAGACAGATCTCTGGTCGATATGATCTGCATGGCCTATAGATCATGTTGCTGGATGAGAGCCGTATGATCTGCATGATCTAGCACATACTTCCTGGGTTCCTGGTCTTTATGATCTGCATGGCCAATACATCATGTTGCTGGGTGAGAGCCGGATGATCTGAATGACCAAGCACATGTTTCCTGGGTTGGATCTGTACTACACAGATTACGGACAACATATCATAACGACAGATATAGGATCTGATGATCCAGTTTATGATCCGTCCCATGTGTGAAAAATATCAAGGCCATCGCAAACCCAGTTTTCCATCCCGCTTTGCTTCCCATACCACACGAGCACCAACCAGATCACGACTTCCCTCAGCAGTTCGCCGGCTGTATTGCTGTCGCTGCTGCCTGCGTGGGGCTTTGGGGCCGCGCACGCCCACCCAAGAAATCTCAAGAGCGATAGCCTCCTAGCCGGTGCCGGCAAAAAAAATCTGCCGCTATGATAGCCGCAGCGCCCCAGGGAGGACGCGTGCCGTCGCCGCCTCGTTGTTAACAAAGCGTGTTTATTTTATCTTTGTGCGTTGTTCGAATTTTAGAGCACATTGCGTTGTTCTTCGATAGACCCGAACTCGATTCTTCATGAGTTTCTACTCCAATACGATTTACAATATTCAATTACGAAAGTTTTTAGTATCACTTTTACTTTCCAGCTCAAATCGTACGAGTTTTTACCCTCGTCGTCGACCTTCTGGACATGCCGTGGTCACAGGTGCCATCCCCCCCCCCCCGCCGGTACGTGCCTTCATTTTTGTCACCCATAGGGTTCAGCATTCCCACTGCTCGTCGATTTGCATCGAATATTGCCAACTCGAGCTCGCGCACTTTTGGCATGTCATTTTTTTTGTTATAAGAAAAAATCCCTTGCGGGATTTGAACTCACGAAATCGACCTCAGGAGTTACGAAGCTTACTTCTGGACCACTGGGGACGCCGGTGTTAAGTGTCTCTCATTAAGACGGACCCCTTATCGTACTCGTAACAGAGTACAACAACAGTCGTAATAGAGTAATATCGTACTCGTAACAGAGTACTCGTACAACAGTAGTAATGGAGTAATCGTGAAAGTAATCGTGTGTAGGCTCGTATCGTACCTGGTACATACGTATCGCACGGCCAGTACTTGAACTAATTTGGACTACGAGCAAGACTACAATACGAGCAAGAGAACCTACAAAGTTAGGCGGTGTGGTACAGATGTTACAGTTATTGCGTATTCTGGTATTAATAGTGCGTGCATACGAATATCATACAACATAGTATAGGCAATTATTTTTTGCTATTACACAAATTCGAACAGGAAGGTTATAACATGCATTATAGTAACCCATCCGTTTAGTGGTACCGACCCATACCTATGTAGAAGACAAAAACAGCGGTACTGCTTCAACGTGTGGAACAAAATATATATATATACTGACAGTGACAGTAGGTTAGGTTAGTTGTTCTATTAATACTACAAAGTAGGCTGTCAGTACCATGGAACTTGTCTCTGGAATCGTAGGAATAACAATCACTGTTACTTATTAGTATGGGTCCTGGTCCTGGGGGTGCCGCATGTCGCTGGGCAGAAAGAACAGGACCCTCAACAACAGCACACAAACACCACCACCACCAAAATAACACCACCACCCCCACCGCCACCAAAATCAACAACGACAATGAGAACGAGAACAACACCAACCCCCCACGCCAACACCACCACCACCCAACATCAACACCAACACCCAACAACCAGCACCACCATCACCACCACCGACAGCAATTGTAAAAACTAAAGGTCAACATTATGACATTAGATTTTGACCACAAAGCGGGTGCCAGTCTTTAAATCTTCCGGAAGTTGTAGTGAGAGTTTCAGAGTTTCAGCGGGTTCAACACCAACACCCGACGCCAACACCGCCACCAACACCATCAACACCTGGCACCAACACCACCAGCACAATCAACCGCCACCAAGAACAACAGCAGCAATTCTAAAAAGTAAAAGTCAACACTATGACTTCATGACCAGAAAGCGGGTGTCATTATTTCCATCTTCTGGGCGTTGTACCAACGCCAACACCAATACCAACACCCAACAACACCACCAACAACAACAAACACCAACACCCATCAACCAACACCACCACCGACACCATCACCATCACCACGAACAACAGCAATTCTAAAAAGTAAAAGTTAACATAATGACTTTATAACCAAAAAGCGGGTGCCAGTCTCTCAATCTTCTCGACGGTTTACTGATAGTTTTAGAGATTCAGAGGGCCAGCCTAAATACGTGCGAGTATCGCAACGCAATACTTAGACCCCTTCACTACTGCAAAAAAATATCCACAATAAGTCCGAGTAGTTTGCCTATTTGCCTCCAAAACTGAGGGTGCAGCCGCCACAGCTCTGGATAAAGCACCCCCCCCCATACGACAAATAAGCGCCCAAATGTTGGAGGTGTCTCTGTTAGGAGTAGGAACGGTGCTCCGTCTCGAAAGGGATGCGTGGTCAATGTATAGTATCCCCATTGCTGTCTCTGGAAGTGGCCACACCAGAAAACGAGTAAATTCATTCGAAGCTGTCATCCGATATGCAAGAAAGTACGCACATGGTGCGGAAGTCCGCCTCACAAGTGGTTCTTAGTAGGATGCAGCTCACCCTTCATGCGACTCGCCGAACACCTCACGGCGCTTCGCGCTTGGTGCACTCGATGTCTGCCTGATCGGTGAAAACCCGGCGTGCTCCGTCCCGACATTGTAGGGATGCGAGGGTCAATAGTCTTATGACTACGCCTATGCGTGAAATGAGTACACCCCCCCCCTCCCCCCCGTCCCCCGCCCCGCCCTGAAACCCATATTCGGTGTGACAGAAAAGAAATCGCTTCACTTTTCGTTTCATCAATTCTTTGTTGCCGGGGCTACGTCATCCGCTGCCCCTCGTTCATAGGCGACACTTTACTGTCGAAATATCATTTCTGGTGAAAATTTGAATTCCGCCTGCTTTGGTGCTACTGCTGTTGTCCTACTTAAGTATCTGTGATCCTCCTCCTACTGCTGCTTCTCTACTGTCTCTGAGCTAGTATACCGAACCCTCTTCACAGTTTATTATCATGTCTCTCATCGACTGCAAGCATTTTCTAGACGATGGGCGGTATAGGTAGTACACCCTCGGGGCATCCTAGATACATACTGCCAACCTGAGCGTTGTTCCCAATTTGCTCGCGAGGACGATCCAGCTACGGCATGCTGCCGTGTGTAGAGAACGGCTGCTGTGGTGCTGCCTGCCATGCTGCTGCGGATTCTGTGCATAAAGCTGCCACCCACTGGGCTGCTGGGCGTTATGTGTGTACCGCTGCCATGCTGCTGCGGGCTGTGTGTGTGTCTATTCGAGGAGCGCCGTGTGTGGTATTTTTGTGTCTCTTACGATTGCCATAGCGCTGTCTGTGCTGCTGTGCTGTTATAGGCTCACCTGTGTTGCATTAGCCATGCCTGTAGTGCACTGCTGCACTGCTGTCTGCCGTGCTACTGTCGATAAAGCACTTTGCGGGAGGGAGTGGTGTGTCGTGATCAAAGAGTCTTTTGATGCATCCCTGTCGCGAGAACCTGCTGCTACTAGGCTACTTGATCTAAGACTTGCTGCTTGCTGCTGCTGATCCCACCTGTTGACACTGCTGCTTCCCTCTGTTGCTGCTGCTGCTGCTGCTACTACTACTGCTTCGTGGCTCGTATTACCGAAGAGGCACTCTGCGGTAGGCGTCTATGCCCTGTGGTAGCGGAGTCACAGTAAGCAAGCAGTCTTTTGGTGGTGCTGGTGCTGGTACTCCTCACCGCCAAAAGAATGATTTGCTGCTGTGACCTACGGTACCTGGTACCTGCCGGCATTATTATACTACGTACTGACTTCAAATAGCAGTATTTTGGCCGTAATTACTTCTACTCCAGGTACAGTTGGGGTATATACTGCATAGTATATCTGTGCATACGATGTGACCTGTGACATGCATACAACCCCATATCACACGAAAAACATACCTCGTACCCCCTCGAAGTGCCTTCTCTCTTTCGCTTTCGTATAAGAGGCAGCTACCAAAACGCCGCCACCTCTATATACCATAATGAGGGATGTACATTATTTGACTATTTTGCGGCAAGCCACCGCTTGCCACGGCTACCCGCGGCTAACCCTAACCCTAACGCTAACCCTGTCCCTAACCCTAAGGGTATATACTGCATAATATATCTGTGTATACGATGTGACCTGTGACATGCATACAACCCCATATCACACGAAAAACATACCCGGTACCCCCTCGAAGTGCCTTCTCTCTTTGGATTTCGTATAAGGGGCAGCTACCAAAACGTCGCCCCTTCTATATACCATAATGAGGGGTGTACATTATTTGACTCTTTTGCGGCAAGCCACGGCCTGCCACGGGCACTGCCGCGAGTTGCCACGGCATGCCACGGCTACCCGCGGCGACACCCGCGGCCATCCACGGCATGCCGCGGCATTCCGTGGCAACCCACGGCAGTGCCCGCGGCAATCCACCGCAGGAATTGCCGCGGCTTGCCACGGCAAGGTCCATGGCAATGCCCACGGCAATGCCCACAGCAATACCCACGGCACGTCACGGCAAATCCCATGGAAAGTTGTAAGGCCCAGGGAAAGGCCCGTGGCAACACCCACGGCACCCTCCGCGGCAACCTCCACGGCAATGTCCGCGGCAGCCTCTGCGGCAACGCCCCCGGCAACCTCCACGGCAATGTCCGCGTCAACCTCTGCGGCAAGGCCCACGGCACCCTCCGCGGCAATGTCCGCGGCAACCTCCGCGGCAAGGCCCACGGCAATCTCCACGGCAGCTTCCACTGCAACGTCCGCGGCAACCTCCGCGGCAAGGCTCACGGCCATATCTTTGGAAACGCCAACGGAAACACGCATGGCAATGTCCGCGGCAACCTTCGCGGCAAAGCAAGCCCACGCTAACCTCCGCGGCAACCTCCACGGCGATGTCCGCGGCAACCTCCGCGGCAAAGCACACTGCAATTCCAATGGCAATTTCCACGGCAACCTCCGCGGGGAGGCCACTGCAATTTCCATAGGAACTTCCACGGCAAAGTCCACGGCAGTATTCACGGAAATTCCCACGGCAATGTCCGCCGCAACCTCCTCGGCAATGTCCGCGGTCCTCGGCAATGTCCGCGGCGGTGTCCGCGGCAAGGCCCACTGCAATTTCCATGGAAATTTCCACGCTAATGCCCACGGCGATGTCCACGGCAATGTCCACGGCGATGCCCATGTCCGCCGTAACGCCCACGGTAATATGCACGGCAGTGCCCACGGCAATATCCGTGATAATATAAACGTGCAGTCCAACAAGTGTCTGTGCAACCCCTGGGCGGCGGTATATCACCACTTCGGGGCGCTTTGATTTTGTTCTCATCAAAATGGTGCAAACTATAATACGTGTACACCACGTATGGCGAGCAGTGTTTGTCCTGATACTTTCCAAGACCGGAAACTAGATAGGAAACTTCACCGGAAAGGGTTAGAGTTACTATCTCACCTGCGATGGTGGCAAGAGCAGGTGGCCACCATCTACTTTGTCCGTACAGAGGCCACAATTGGTGGTCCCAGAAATCTACGGTACGAGTTAACGATACTACTGTAAATAAACGATATACCTATATGAGCGCCATATATGCGGGTATCAAAATGCTATTTTCCGCAGCGAGGTCGCAGTTTCTAGCATAGTATGCCCTGTTGCACACAATAAAATCGTGATTCTAACGTTCAGGCAGTTCAATCAATGTCACTACACTCATCATCCCCCAAAAGGGTATGTATATACCATAACGTTCGGTCTTACACAGTTAAAAACAACCAAGACAGAGCACTGTTTCGCTTGTCAGATTTTCAATGCTTGGAGGTCAAGTGTAAATAGTTGTGTGTATCCGCGGCAGTAACCGCGGTTAGCTCCATGGCAACACTGACGGAAACAGCCGCGGGTGTATCGGCGGGTGTATCCCCGGCAATAACCGCGGATACACCGGCGGATACACCCGCCGCTGTTTAATCGCGGATTCACCCCCGGATACACCCGCGGCTGTTTCCGTGGGTATTTCCGTGGGTCTAACTGCGGGTACACCCGCGGACACCCGCGGATACACCCGCGTCTGTTTCCGTGGGTGTTACCGTGGGGCTAACAGCGGTTACACCCGCGGACACCCGCGGATACACCCGGGACTGTTTCTGTGGGTATAGCCGTGGAGCTAACCGAGGTTACTGCCGTGGATACCCCCATGGCTGTTTCAGCGGACGTTTACGCGGGTGTTGCCGCGGATACATCCCCGGCTGTTTCCGTGGGTACTGCCGCGGACACATTGACACGGCCGTGGGCATTGTCGCGGATTTTACCGCGGATACTGCCTAGCTGTTGCCGTGGAAATTGCTGCGGCTGTTGCCGCGGACGTTGCCGTGGAAATCTCCGTGGGGATTGACGTGGCAAGCCACGGGTTGCCATGAAATGCCGCGGAAGATGCTGCGGCTTGCCGTGGAAACTGCCGTAAAAAAACCAGATAATGTACATCCGTGATCATACTTCGCACGTAGCTCCCTCAGACCGCTTCCTCGCCAAAGAGAGCGACCGCAACGCTGTGATTCAGCTCCCACAAACACGTCTCTCGGTAACTGCCTTCTCGCCAAACCGAGTCACCAATACGCTCTGATTTAGATCCCATCTACACAAAACTCCCGAAAACTGCCTTCGCGCCCAAGCGAGCCACCAAACCACAACTGTGACTTACCTCCCACCAACACACGACGTCCAAACACTGCCTTCTCGCCAAAGCGAGCCACCAAAACAATGTGAGAGTTGGCTCCAACAAACACCCGACTCCCGAGAACCGCCTTCTCGCCCAAGCGAGGCACCAAAACGCTGTGACTTAGCTCCCACTAACACACGACTCCCGATAGCTTCCTGCTCATCAAAGCGAGCCACCAATACGGATGTATCTTCGGGCCAGTTCTTTCTTTCTGATAGTGTGTGATAAGAATGGTGGAAGCACCTCCCGCAGGGTCGGTGCTCCAACCCCGTCAGCGAAACAAGCCCCCGAGTGTTACTAGTTTAAGTCAAAACCCCAACACTCGGGATATTTTCCTCCGGCGGATAGAAGAAGAACCGCATCGAATATACATACTAGTCGAGTTGCATATTTCACGTGACTTAATTGTGCGCTGATGTATTGTACTTTCCGTGAGGTCGGCGGGTGGAGTCTCAAATAAGCTCTTGTTCCTTCCTTCTGTAGTTAGAGAAGCAATAGCTTCAAGGGACTGAAATGAGAAGGGCCTGTCTCCCCCAGATATCGCCTTGATTGGATCGGGGATAGGGGATCGTAAGATTACTTTTCTCATTCTCCTCCCTCAATCATACGGATGTATCTTCGGACCACTTCTTCTTGTCAGATAGTGTGAGATAAGAATGAATGGCGGAAGCACCTCCCGCAGCCTGTGCTCCCACCCCTCCCTTACTTTGCAGTCTCGCTCAGTATCATAGTTGCGTTTTGCGTATTCTAATGCTGATTGTGACTGCCTTCCCATACTTCTTTCTGGCCGTTCCTTGTTCACCGCTGATTAGAGTGTGAAATTCCTAGCTATGTCATCGTGCCGAGTACAGCAGTACATCATCACTGGTTCATTCCGAAGCGCTGCCCGTGAACGACTTTGTTCACGCAACGAAAACTCATTATGGTCTCCTTAGACTGTGTCTCCGTTGCTCCTGGAACCAAGGACAAACCCGATGAACCTGGGGATACAACTTGAGAGCAATTTCATCTACCTCCAAAGACTTGTAAACAAACGCGTGTTGCATGATACTGTAGTTATGGTGCACAAATTGACACCGGCTCGAGCTCTCGAATAAAGTGCATCGAGCAATATGTCCTTTATCCCGCCACTACTGCGCTCTGTCTTACGGGCTGTCATCTGTTTTTGCTGATAGTAGGTGTGAATCTTCTAGCTCTGGCTCGCCACTCTTTGTACGTTGTATTGGTCGAAGTGCCAGGGAAACGAAACTTCAACCCTTATTCATGCATCACGCGATGAACTCTCTTGCCGTTACCAAATGATTCACTGCCTTCAGGGAGCGTGTATCTACTGTATCTACTGTGGATACCTCTCGCCATACGCAATCGTTATGTACTTGTCTATGTTATCCCGCATGGTACTTTCCCATTGAAAGTGTATTTGAAACCACAATGGTTTGGGGTTGGCAGCCCAACGATGCCTTGAATGGGAATACGCGTGAGTTGCTCTCCTCGCTTTGTTACGCGGAGAGCTACGTCAGTCGTGATTGTCGCGCGTCCAACCGACCGTTTCTGCTGGGTTTCGCGTGCACTGGACGCGTGTCTTTAGTGGTGCTATGATAACCTCTAAAGGGCTGTATAATCCTGTTGACGCCTGTTGCGCTCTCACGTCTGCCTTTCGTTTGTTCCGATCTTGTAAACGATGTTGGTATGTATTTGGTCACGAAGCCGCCTTAGACTAGCTTGTCAACCCTGCATTGGTGACCCAACGCGGTCGCTATAATACCGCGAAATCTCTCTCACAATCTACTGCTATTGTTATCGCTTATAATGGAACTCCGTTCGGAGCGAATCATGAGCAAGCCTCTTGTCACATAGACCTTTCTCATTTAGAAGATTTCTAAGTGGAGCTGTCCTTACATCTTCTCGATCTATCTCATGCACGATCGTGTGTTTTCGCTCTCCACCCGCATAACGCCTGCACAAAATCGGGCACACACGTTGGCTTTGCTGATGCCAAGTCTTGGGCAAATTCCTGCGCATGATAGCAAAGCTTGTTAAACAAACCCGTCGTCTGGTGCCTACTATATACTGATGCTAACGGCGATAGTGCTGTTGTACTTGTCCAATTCGAACATAAATTGTCGATTCACCCATACGCATACTTTGGGTTCCGTTCCCCCGACGATTGAACTCATTATCATCCTCGCCGAGATATGTCCGGCACAGCGCACTTGCCTGCATCGCCGGAACCTCAACCAATGCGACATTCCGTGTGCTTGGTTGCCGTTCGACTGTGGTTCGGAGAGGTTGGTTGCCCTTCGTTTATAGTTCTGTACGGTTGGTTGCAGTTCGTCCGTGGTTCCGCCCGTTGGTGATGCGGCCTGTTGATGCGCCACGAACCTCAACAGTCCGTGCATGCCTCGAAATGCCTGCTACCTTAAGCGCTGACCAAACATGTGCGCGCTGATAATTTCGTTACAATATTCATGCGTGCGTGCGAGTTGAGAGTAAATGGTGTGATAGTAAACTGAATGATTGCTCTTCTCACTCTCTGAGAACACTTGGGCCACCAGTGCGTGGTACCTTGAGGGTATCGCTTCTCAAGCGAAAGCCTTAACTGAGTGTTGTGTGTCAATATTTATGTTGTTAGAACCCTATATGTTCTTCCATATTGTTTTGTTTTATACATAGGCCATGAAGTTGGGCATCACATGTTTTTCACATATTCAGTTTTCGGCTGAGACACAGAGCTCCAGCGAGGACCCCCAGGAACATTAAGCGCACCAATAATTTAACATGCGTCTACTCTTGTTCCGCACTTATGAAATCAGTGTCACTCTGTTCGTCTGGAGATAGTGACCGGAATATTTGTCGTCATCCCCCGGTTCTGACACCAATTTAGACCTTATAGTTGCCCTTACCAACTTCGTTCTGGCCGTGCACCTACATGTGAGTATGTGGCAATCTCTCTTTCCTGTGTCATAAGACGACTATTACCATGGTCATAAGACGAGAACAGAAACCGAACTATTCCCTCGAAGCGTCGGGCATGACGCCGACAACTTGGCTGAAAACGACTCCTCCTGAGCTTCTAGTCGTGTTTGTGTATGATCGGACGATTTAACAACCGCCCCTGGAGCTATTACTAAGCTCTTCCGTGGCGACGCTTTCAGCGTGGTTCTAAAATCCGTTGTTCAACCAGTTACAACTTTCCCACAGGCTTCCAACGCACCCTGTATCGAGCGCCTATACTTCTTGTAGTTTTCCTTGGACACATCGTCGGTCGCTTTGATATCTACTGAACACACCCAGGGTAGGTTAACGAAGAAATTCTAGGTCAACTTGCAGCCAACAACCAGACTGGTAACGATTTCTTGCGTCCACTACATTCGTCTAGCGCCCGATTGCGCCTTCCCAACTTCGCTTAACATTCTGAGGGTGTCATGTGCCATGTATATGCCTTATTTTCATTAATGTGGCACTCGACCCGCCCAAGTGGAAAAACAAAACGGTCGCCACCTCCGGAACGCCGTCGGGTACTCGCCTGACAACCCCCCAGCCTGAGGGAACCCGGGTCGGTCGGGTCCGACACTGACAGTACTTGCGTGCGCCTTATACCAGCCGCCCTATTCAAGCACGCCCGTGCCTCGATCCATTTTGTCAAACTCAGCTCTTGGATTTCCATTTTGGTCTACGCGGATTATGCCCGAGACTCTTCCCGCTAGCTTCTCTAGCATTGCGCATGCGATAGATTGCGAATCTACGGCCGTGGTTGGACTTATTTCGACCTTTGTTCGCAAACCCTCGGGGATGTTGAACCGGCGTTACGCCGAATCGCACACTATTCCCACCGGCCCCATACGTGTCTTGGGTGTGAGAGCGAATTTCTCCCCGGACGTAATATAACCTCCTCTAAGGCGCAGAGCGTGAAGTGTTACGCAGCTTGTGCCTCTACGATAGTTTGTTCATGTCCCCGCTAGTGCGTTAACCGAACACACGCAGACATGAGCCGTCAGCCCAATCAAGGCTGCCACGCCTCGTGCTCGAAGACGTTCTCAAACTTCTTACTAAACCGTGTGGTAAATATATGGTGAGGAAACCACCTAAACCATGTCCCCGTCCAAACGCAATCTTCCTTTTTCCAGCACAGTCCGACATACGCTCACTATTCTGGGCCTATCGGTACATGGTGAATAACGCTTTCTAAAGTTGCCTAGGAAGCTTTTTTCCACACGTTTTGCGATTTATTTTCCACACTGTCCATGTTTAATGGAGTGTCCCTCCCACTTCGTGTTTAGCCATTGTCCATCTCTAAACAAGATAGGCTTGAACAGTTACACGCTGAAGTTAGCTCTAAACGGGAGGCTGACTGTGTTGTGATGTCCGCTATTTTACTGCTTACATTCCTTCTTTACTCGTTTCTCATATTTTATAATATTTTACTTTTGTAAAACATTTTTGCTTGTCTCGTTCGTTCTCATTCTGTTGTCTGCTATGATATCTTCCGCAGTTGTATCGGTACGTGGGTGATGATGTGTCTCTCTTCTCACACGAATATTTAATCTCCATATCTAACACCTTTGTTGATCTCCGTGTGTTGTCCTCGTGCCAGGTATACGTGTGCGTCTTATAATCTTGCTTCGTTCCTCCCGCCTTGTATTGTTTGATATTTACTCACGCATTTGAATTGTTGGGGTGCCATATTTCGGGTATTTCGGATTGTCATGTCATTATCTTGTCTACAGAGGAAACGGAAAACTAAATACAATACAGCCTACGCCGTACCGAATGCAGGGTGCGAATTCCATGGCTGTGCGATTACCCAAACACCTACCGACTCAGATATTGGCAATGTGCCCAGGGTGAAAATATTCACTGTTTCCACGAATACAGTAGAACATCCCCGGCCGCTTTCCTTCTGGTGAAAAACCCAGCCGACGTCTTCCTGCTTGTTACAGAAACGCAAACAATGTGCGAGGGGTGTGTCCTTCCTACCGTAATCGACAGCATACAGGTGTGTATTCATGAAGATCGGGTTGGCGGTGACATTGTTGGGCCTGTTTGTTGTCTATATACACTGTAACATATAGGAACGTCCCTGAAAATTTGTATGTGTGGGCGTCCCTCCAATCTTACGTCGTAAAACTCTGAACAAGGAACAAACTCCATGCTACGTGTTGGCCCATTACAAACGGAGTCCAGGTCCCTATGCGTACCTGGCGCCATTATCACCACTCGACCGCTCTTCACACTCAGACCTTGTGCCTGCGCGGTGGCAGTTCGTCTTGCTTGCTGCATCTCGTGCTCAAATAAATGCCGCGAATTCATGGTCCAGCCATTCTACTCGTCGCTGTCGCCACTGCATAAAGCCATGCAATATAATACAAAGACCCCGATGGATTTGTGCGCTCATCCAGTTGTCTGTGCATGCTTGCATGCTCGGCCTATATTTCCAGATCGATCAACTAGTTGGAACAATTGGATTGGATATAGCAATTGGATTGGATATGTCCCGCTTGATGGCCGTTTTTGGTAGGCTAATTTGTTTGCCGCAAGGGTGGTCAGCGTCGGCCCCCGGCTGTCTTCATACTGTGATAATTATACTATATCTCCCCTGTACCTACCGTGCGCTTGGTGCAGGCGTGCATTTTGTGCGTGCGCCTTGTGCTTGCGCGAAATTGTGCTTCCGTCCTATGTACCTGTGCGGCTGGTGTGGGCGAGGGATTGTGCTTCCTTTTTTCCGTATATGAGCGCTTTGTGCTGAGTGGGTTTGTGCTATCCTTTGTACTTCCAAGTACGTACGCCTTGTGCTGACGTGGGAGTCTACTTCTGGAATTCGTTTTACGTGCACTTTGTGCTGATTGGGTTTTGGCTCCCCTTTGGACTTTCGTGTGCGCCTGGTGCGGACGACGGGTTGTGCCTCCCTTCGTTTACGTGCGCATTGTGCTGCTTTGGCTCTGTACTACCCTTTGTACTTGCGTGTATGCCTCGTGGCGGGCGAGGGATTTTTCTTCCCTTCATCGTACATGTGCGCAATGTGCTGATTTGGGTCTGTTCTACCCGTTGTACTTGCGTGCATGCCTTGTTTGGTCGTGGGATCGTGCTTCCCCTGTTGGACTTGCGTGTGCGCCTTGTGCGGACGACGGGTTGTGCCTCCCTTTGTTTATGTGTGCAGTGTGCTACTTTGGGTCTGTACTACCCTTTGTACTTGCATGTATGGCTCGTGCGGGCGAGGGATTGTGCTTCCTTTCGTCGTACATGTGCGCCTTGTGCTGATTTGGGTCTGTTCTACCCGTTGTACTTGCGTGCATGCCTCGTTTGGGCGTGGGATCGTGCTTCCCTTATTCGTGTATGCGTGCCTGTTGCTGATTGGGTTTGGGCTACCCGTTGTGTTTGCATACATGCCTCGTGCCGGCCCACGCTGGTTATTTACGTATGCGTCTTGCGGTACTTCGCCTGGTGCTGGCGTGGGATTCCTTTGATCGTAAAAAAGTCTGCGCGCTGAATAGGGTTTGGGCTACCCTTTGTAGCTGCATGTATGCCTTGTGCCCGCTGTTTGTATACTTCGTACACTCGCGCCATGGCCTGCCTAAGGTATAATGTGTGTTTATTTGTTGGGCACCCTTAAACGTGGAAAACTGCGGGATCTCTTTGTTATACTGCCGTGAGTACGTCTGCGTGCGGTGCGCTGTGCGTACCGGGTGAACCCGTCCAGTGTGCTTGAACATATATAAACCAAGAAAGAAAAAAATACAAGTACGCCAAAACTTTGTCATGTCCAGTGCCCCACTTATGATATGATTCCAAGCATTCATATATATATTACATACCTGTATACCAGGTACTTCGTATAAGACCAACCACTGATGTATGACACAGATAGTGCACCGCCTTGAGCAAATACCTGCACGTGCGCGCATGCATCTAGGTGTGCATGGCTGGGCCTAAATACTCACAAGGAATGTTGCACTTGCTCCTGATGTTATCACACGTTCAGTATGCGACGATGAGAGTGTAAGTGCCAGTGCCACAACTATTGTTAACTCCATCTCATGTGCTTCCTGCACTGATTTTTCTTCTTATGTTCTACCTCGCCTTCGAGCCGCCCGTGTGAGCTCCCATCATATGGAGTCAACAGACAGAACTTTAGCCCTATGCGCTCATACTTCGTGCACATATCGTCTTGTGATTGGGTTACTTTCAATAATTATTTCCTAATTTTTTCTAAATATTATTTTGGAATTGTGTTGAGTTTTGTCTCCGGTAATACGTCAGCTGTTGTCGTCAACAGTCGAAAATTGCAATATATATCTACTGTATACCTGGTATATATATATATTAATTGTTTACAGACTACGGGGTTGTGCTGTGCGCCCCGTTGCCCGTGCGCTTTGTGTACGAACACCGCGCGCCGGAGGCGAGGGAACTTATTTCACGTTGTAGGTGTGCTTCGCCCCCTGTGCTGGCGAAGGATTGTGCTGTCCGTGGCACGTGTGCTATGCCGTTTGCGCGATATGCGGGTGATGTATTCGCGCTTGGTTTCAGCGCCACGCAATGCATGGTATCTTTGACTCTCAAACTATTAAAGAGAAGCGCTACGAACTATCGATGAAAACAATCCGCCTTGCGCGTTCGACCCGTCACAAATATCTGTTCATGGGATGGTGACTCACTGCTGCTGTGGTCCTGTAAACGATGCCGCTTTCTAGGGGCCCGAGAAATGTGTGTCTCGGTTCGGTGCTACGAATGTATGAATTCCCCTCATGAACCTGCAGATTGTTCCTATTAATAGCCCTACTGTGCATAATATCTGCGGCACTCGTATAAATACCTTTTGGAATCCAAGTTCAGTTTTATTTTATAAACAAACACAGAGTATAGCAGTATAGGCTACTTCGTACGTATGGTCTCGACCTATATTTTCCAGAACACACAATGTATTGAATAAAAATAACGAATTGAAGATGAACAAACAATTGAGGCCCGCGTGATTGATAGTTTAGAGTACCCCCTCGGCGTGTCGTCTTGTGTGTGTGTGCGACATTTTTGTGCATCATCGACGTATAATATGATATTTTGTCCGGCAAATTCACGGCCTGTGTACTCATCCGTCATAGAGACCCTCTACTTTCGGTGCGTAGGTCCGGAAACCTAGCGACGGTACGTACTGCACGGGTGGACGAGACCCCCCCCTTCTGCCGACATAGTAGAAGGTGGGCAAAAGGCCGACCTTCTGAGCACCTTCTG
>JAYJMJ010145847.1:0-17434 GCA_036873875.1 Laminaria ephemera
TTCATCCTAACTGTACAGCGGATACTTTCATCCTAAGTTCACGGCGGATACTTTCATCCTAAGTTCACGGCGGATACTTTCATCCTAACTGTACAGCGGATACTTTCATCCTAAGTTCACGGCGGATACTTTCATCCTAAGTTCACGGCGGATACACAATAGTTGGTCAGATATTAAACTACTGAATTAAGTGCAAATTTCTGGTATCTATCGTAGTCCAGCCACGTTCTGAGGTCAAGCGAGGGGATCAGATTGCCCAGGTTTTTGACGTCCTCGGCGAAGAATTCGGCGAGTGTTGCATGCTCCGTCCGCGTAAGCACTGGGGCCCGGCTGTACGTTCCCTTTCGCTCGATTTTATCAAGCGGAAAGGTTAGATCCATGTTCAGGAAATTCGAAACACGGGATGGAAGCAGGGGGTCGTTCAGCTCTTCGTATTGAATTACAAGCATGTGCTCCAGGGGAACGGTCTTCATTAAGTACTTCAGCTGCGCATAATAGAGCCCCCGCTGCATGTAGTGATGGGTTCCGGAAAAGAGAGTCGTGCTTTCCCCAAGACGCAACTCTAGCTCGTGCTCCATGGCCGAATAAAACGAAGTCTCCCGGGCAGAGTGCAGCCAGGAGTTCGTCATAGACATGTTCCATCCAGAGGCAGCTCGCTCGATGGGATCACGCACAAGCAAAATCATGCGATTGTGGGGAAAACTCCGGCTCAGTAGAGAATTGGCGCTCTCGAGATAGGCCATTTCCGGGTTCTTGTTTAAAATCGGATAGATCGACCCGCCCCTGAACTTATCCTTGAACCAGCCTAGTCCCTTAAAATAGTCCTTGCTGAAAAAGTGGACCTCATTATTACATGACCGGAATTTTCGCGTGGAATGAAGCATGCGGTGTAGCGTGCTCGTTCCGCATTTCTGAAATCCCGAAATGTAAATGACACTGTCGCGAGTTATGGGAGCCCCGCATAGGCAGCCCTTAAGGCGCTTCTTGTCAGCGGGGGATAGCAGGTGCTGGTATGAGTCATGAATGACGATAGCTTTGAATATGGGGGGCGCAAAGGCGTTCCCACTGTACACTTCGTAGACCGGCCTGCACGTCGCAAGCTGCCCCGCCGGGACGACAGTCTCAATGCTGCATAAGTTCAGTGTACGACTGCTGTGCATTTATGTATGCTTTACAGAAATGTATCATTTTTTCAAAGGCTCCAAAAAGTCTTGAATCCAGTCAGTGTGCGCACGTGTCTGTGCCTCAATCATGGCCTGGTACTCGGCCGAATTGCGGTTATCGGTCGAAATATACTTTGACGCCTTGCCAAGACCCCGATTACATCGAGTGCTCTGCATGTCCTGAATTTTCAGCCAAAACGCATTTTCAGGAGAATTGACCCCCAGCTCGGGCGATACTCTCGAGAGGTATTGATTATCGGGGCACGTCTGGCACTCAGTCGAAATCTCCTCGAACAAGGCCGCGAATTCCTGCATAAAGACGTCCCGCTTGAATCCCTCCAAAACGATGTACACCGCTCCATTTATGTCCAGAGATGCGCGGGGGGCAAAGGCGTGCGCCGTATCGAAGCTTATTGAGAGGTATTTGAGAAGCCCCTCGAAGATTGCAGTACAGGTGTCCTGGGTTTTAAAGATGAAACGCCCCCCATCGGGTAGAACCGAGAGCCGGGATACTGTATTTATGATGTCGTGCGAGCGCTCCGAGTCGGCCCCGGGGTACTTGAAATCCCATGCATCTTCGAAGTCTGAAATAATGGTATGAACTTCGGACTTGACTTCACTGAGTTTTTCGGGCGACGACATGTACTCCATACCAGGGAGCGCCAGTACCGGGCTTCTCGAGACAATAATACCCGATTCGATCGAGAACTGCTTTAACAGCTCGATACGCTCCAAGTCGCCCTGCTTTAGAGGCAGGTCGCTAGGGTGTTCCTCGAGCACCCGGGTCACAATCGGCAATGGCCCGGTTTCCGTATTCCTGAGCTGGTCGATTCGCCCAATAAACATGGGCTCCCCCGTGAATTTAACATGATCCCCCTCGTCAATCTTGGAAATGATCTTTTTCATGTTGTCGCGGTGCTGGACGTTGAAGTGGTTAGAATTCCCGCGCAAAAGGGGGAGAGGAACCTCGATCGAAAACGCATAATCGCCTCCGCGCGCGCTCCGCTTAATGTCGTCCATTGTCATCGCTCGCGATTGTACAATCAGGCGTTCTGAGTTCTCGCTCATTTGATATTACTTACTTTATGATAAAAATTCATTAATTTACCATTATTAATGAAACGAATTCGGTAATTTCAATTAATACGCCTCGCATCAATGAGCTCCATAGTCCAGTCTATTAAGTGCCCCATAGACCTCTTACTGCAAGAGTACGAGCCTAATACCCATGAATTGGAAGTCATGATACTCCCAGGAGAACTTTCGCGCGCCAAGTATCTCAACTGTTTCACGCAGTTTATGTCCGTAAAAGATAAGCTTAAATCCTCATTTGAGCAGACGGCCAACGTATCGCTCAAGCTCCCGGGATCTGGGCGGAGCACTATAATCCGCGTCGACATTTCCGGAAAGGACGAAATCAGTAAGTTCGTGAACAAGTTCCGATCCGATAGTCCCGCCGTTATTATGGTGAACAGTTTGAGAAGTAAGAAGGGGATCCTTCTTAAGGAAAAACAAGATAAGGACCGCATCTCAGTAAAAGAGGCGCCCGTTGTGGTGCGCATGGACACCGAAATCGAGGACCCCCCGCTGTCTATGTACTCGTCCTTTCTGGGAATGGAGCGGGGGGGAAACCGAGGGACGGATATATCCTTTCGCTTCAAGAACCGCCACAGCTTCACCGTGTCCCACATGAATAGTACGTTCAGAATAGATCTCACGGAAACAAGGCACAGTCTCAGCGTCTCGGCCCTGTTTCAAGCTCCGCCCTCATACGAGCTGGAGATCGAGCTAATCCATGCCGGTCGATCGGTCAGCACGGATCTGGCACAGCTGAGCGAGTACTGTCTCCGGTGCGCCGAGAACTCCGCACACACCCTCTCGAATGCTCAGCGAGAATCCGCGATTCGCAATTACTGCAAGTACATGTCGACCGAACGGAGTATTCAGAAACTCAAAGGGCGCCAGCCGGTCTCCCTGGACATTCCGGCCGCTCTTAACATAATCCCACAGGACTACGCGGTCGGGGACAAGACGGACGGGGAGCGCCATGTCCTGATAGTTTCAAAAGGGGAGGCGCACCTTATCAGTAATACACTTTCGGTGCGCTCCGTATTTTCGGAAATCCCTGAAGCGGTTCTGGTGGGGCTAGACGGAAGCATTTTCGACGGGGAACTGGTTTTCGTCCCCCAGAAAAATCGATTTCTGTTCCTTATTTTCGACTGCATGTGGTACAAGGGCAAGGACCAGCGCATTCGAGGGATTTTTCTGGAATCCCGGCTGCAGAGCGCTCGGGATTTTATCGACATTCTTTCCAGGCATGTCAAGTCCTGCCTCCCGGCACTCGCCCCCGAGAACCAATCGTACAGTGATCTATGCACCCATTTATGGAATGCGCTCGATCTCTGCGAGGGGGAGATCTGCGTGCAGAGCAAGCTGTTCTTTGCCAATACCTCTACCCGCTCAGCGGTTTTCGCGGAGGCCCATGAGATGTGGGAGTCCGTTAAGAATGGCTCGGCTCGACCCCCGTACATGCTAGACGGCCTAGTCTTTCAGCCGCGCCAGCAGTACTACGAGACACGAAGCGAGAGCAGCAGGTTTCACGATTATAAGTGGAAACCCGCCAGCCACAATAGCATAGACTTTTATATCCAGTTTGAGCGGGATGATGACGACCGGGTCTCTCGCATTATGGACACCGAAATCGAGGGCGCGGTATATATTCGCGCAAACCTGTACGTGGGATCCACCTCGAGCGGAACCGAAATCCCCGTCAGGTTTAAGCCGGAGACAGATTCGCTGAGTCACGCTAAGCTCTACTTAACGGATTCGCTGCCCCTGGACGCCACCGGTCAGGAGATCCAGGACCGCACCGTGGTAGAATTCTTCTTTGACTCGGGGCTAAACCGCTGGATGCCCATGCTCACGCGACACGACAAGACAGAGCGAGTTATTAAACATAAGCGCCAGTACGGGAATGCGGACATCATGGCTACCCGTATTTTCGAAACCATCCGCAATCCGGTCACCGAGTTATTCCTGAAGAAGGCCGGAACGCTAGAGGGCTTCGAGGAACTGATCAAGACCTCGAACGTGCCGGTCGTCTACTACAATTCGGCCCTTAAGGAAAATGAAGCGTTCGGCAAGTTCCACAATTTCGTGAAGTCCCTGCTCATTTACACGTACATGAACATGTCCTACTCGAATTACCAGGTATCGGTGCTGGATTTCGGCGTAGGACAGGGCGGCGATATTCGAAAGTTCTACTACTGCACGGTTGCGAATTTAACCGGAATCGACCCCGACTACAGCGGGCTGTTCGACGCCAGCGGGAATTCGGCCACTGGGCGATACAAGAAACTCCGAAGCGAGAAGAAGAATGCCCCTGCAATGTCGTTCATCCAATCCAGCAGTACCATTAAGCTCGACCTTCCCTCCCAGGAAGCAGTATTCGGGCAGTTCTCCCAGGATAAACGCCGCGCGTTCGAGCGCGCGTTCTCAAAGCCCATGGCCTTCGATCGCGGGAATTGCTCGTTCTCCCTTCACTATTACTTGAAAGACGAGCAGAGCTGGTCGAATTTCATGCATAATCTTAATCAAACGATTCGCCCGGGCGGCTATTTCGTCTGCGAGACGTTCGCGGCCGATCGGGTGCGACGCGCGCTCATGGAAACGAAGAAGTTCAGCATTTACACCTATGGGGATGGTACCGAGCGGAAGATCTTCGAGATCACCGGGGAGTATTCCGAGCCGGGGCTGGACGCCCAGGGCGCCCTCGTTCCCCTAGCATCTCCGTATGGCAACAGTATCGGCGTGTTCATGAGCTGGATCTCGGCCCAAGAGTTCGATGTTAAGTACGAATACCTGGTCCCCCCCGAGTTCCTGTGCGAGTCCCTCTCCGAAACATGCGACATGGAGCTTGTGGATTTCGGAGGCTTCGATCAGCTGTTCAGGAGCGTCGATCCGTATTTAACGTCGGTCACTGAGCATTTCGGCGAGGAATACAATGATAATATGAAGTTTTTCAAGGACACCAAAAAGTTCTTCGAGTTCAGCGAGAGCAACGAGCAGTTCAAAGATATTTCATTTCTCAATAACTACTATGTGTTCAAGAAGCGCGAGCACGGCAACCTTTCGGCCCTGGCCGATAAGTACGCGGGGCGGAACAAGACCACCGTGAGGTCCAGGGCCCGAAAGTAGTATTATTTGTTTTACAGTCCATTTAAGGAACGAGTGAATATCTGTTATCCGTATATTAAATCGCGTCGAGAAGCCGCTCCAGCACTTTCGCGTCTTTGCGTAGACGCGGGCTGCGGATCAGCGCGGGGCTGTCCAGGAGCGTTTCCAGGCTGTATCGCCCATCCGTCTGAGCGTTAGCAATGCGCTCGAGCGTGCTTCGCCGTCGATGCCCGAAACCGGTCGCGAGGGCGCGCTCGCGCATGCTACTGCGCATCCCTGGCGCGTCCACTTCCGAGGAGAAATAGAGGGAAAGCCACTCTGGGACTTTACTGATAGAAACAAGGGACGGGCCGAGTTCTAAGTCAACGTTACACGCACGTGAAATGCGCACAGAATCTATTATGTCGTCAACCGAAGCCATTGTCGCGGGCTGTTTTTCGGGAGGCATTCTATTACCAATAATTGCGGATATTATTTCGCGGGCATTGCGGGCGAAGCCCGCGTTAAGAGTCCCGAGCGCGACACTAAGATCATTGTCTGTGTTTGCCATGCGTATTAACTGCAGGCCGTATTCAAGGGCCCGCGGATGCTCTGACGCGAGTGTAATAGGGAGGTATCGCCCACAGCGGTGCCCGCACTTGAATGGGCCGAAATGTGGATACTCGTTCAGGATTTTTGCTGCATCATTAGTGCAGTCGGTGCACATGAAATAACTGCAAGCCACACATGCGACCCCGGGGACGTCATCAGCCATGCAAATTGCACAGGACGGCATTATTCGATGCATTTAATTTAGAAAAATAGAATCATTTTCATTTGCGCTCTGCAGTATTTTTTCCACGAGTTCGCCTTTACTTTCACGGGCCGCGATACTGCAGTTATGCTGAATGGCGAGGGTCGCCAAGTCTGTGCGCGAAAGGCGCATTAGACGGCTGCTCCCGCACTCCCGGCACTCATTCGAGTGCAGTTTGCAGCGAAAACAGGCCAGGTGTTCGGAGACATAGCCGCCCCCGTCCATAATAATAGAGTCACGATTGACTACGGGCTCAATTTGGGGGCTATCGCAGGACTCGACCTTATGCAAAATGAACTGCTCGGTCGGAAACATGAGCCATGCATGGTCGCCCATATGTACCCGGGTCATCAGTCGGTCACGCTTTATATTTGCGCGAATATTGGACCCGCGCGTAATAAGTGTTCTTAGAGATATCTCCATTGAGTTAGACTTTACTTGAATTAATAAAGTCTATTATCATTTTTTTGAATGCCGTTTTCTCTTCTGGGTACTTAATCCCGCAGAGGTCCCCGAAAGTTATGGGGTAGGCAACATTGAACGCATGCAAGTCGGGAGTTCCCGTTAGTGCGCGAATAATGCAGTCGGTTCGCGCAGCGTGCCCCGCTCGGCGCAGCTGCGTCGTATTTTCCTTTTCAATGCGGCTCAGCTCGTACGTGCTCATGAGCGCGCTTTCAGCTCCCCGTATTCCGCTCAATTCGGGCAGAGCGCGCTCCTGCTCGATCCCCAGCTCACTGGAAACGAGCTCCGCCAGCTTTAAGTCGTAATATTCGCGTTCTATCGCGTCTAGCTTCTCGAAATTATCGGCCTCATAGGCCTTCCGCGCCTCAAGTAAGGCAACCATAAACCCATATAGAACCGGAGCGGCGAACGTTACCATTTACGGATATTAAACCGGAAAGTTAAGGATTTTCGCGGGGCGTCTCGGCTATGCTCGGCAATGGGGCATGGATAACCGTAACGGCCGGGCCCGGGCCCTCCCCGGTTAACAGTATGCTCCCCAGGCTGGCCAATGTCAGCGCAATTACTATCAGGCAAGCTGTCAATATAAAAAACGCGAGTATCTCCGATGTCATGTGTGACTATATTATGTGTTTACTTTTCTTTGAGTGACTCGGCGGGGTTTAGGGGACTCGTCATCAGAGGGATCGTCCGCAGTAGAGTCGCCATCGGAGGCATCGTTCGCAGTAGAGTCTGCAGTAGAGTCTGCAGTAGAGTCTGCAGTAGAGTCTGCAGTAGAGTCTGCAGTAGAGTCTGCAGTAGAGGCGTCGTCTGCGATAGGAAGTGATGCGTCTAAATTCCCGGACGAAGGGGGGTAGCTCTCCGAGAAACTCTCAGGGGGGACCCCTGAGCACCGATATATGAATGGGGACCGGCCATTACTCCGTTCGTTCCGGAGCTTTATGAGATACTGTGCCGTCTGGCCGCTCACCTGCATTGAGGCCAGCGGGATGTCCCGGGTCGCGCTCAAGCGCAACTCGCCGGCATTCCCCTTCTCGGTGTAGATATTGCTGTAAATATCCAGTAGGGAGTTCAGGAGAGTCGAGGGGTCGTAGTCGTAAACTGCCGTGGCCTTATGGCCGTATAGGTGCAGACAGACCGTCGAAATGTGGTAAACGAGGTACTCGATCGATGTAGTTTTTACCGCACCTCCGGGGATTTCGACGAGCCGGGTGGCAATTGAGCGCCCCTCGAGGGCCTCGTAAATGGTCATAATACGCACATTTCCAATTAAAATTTCAACCGAGGGCCCCCAGTGAAGCATAAATGGATGATATTTGCGCTTGATAACTTCGGCATCGGGGTTTAGTTTGAAAATTACCGCGTCGACAATCTCCAGGGTGCGAGGCATGTCCACCGTGACAAGCTCAAGCGCGCACCGGCGGTCGATCGTACCACAGACCTTTTTAAAGAGCGCATTAATCTGCTTAGAGGGAAAGTGGGCGGTTTCGGGGGCTGTAATACTGCTCAGGAGAAATCGGGCCGAGCTCGCGCCTATGAATGCATAGCCGATACCGGCGGTCGTCAACGAAGCATGCAGCAGCGGTGCAATGTCGGTTAATGGCGAAACCGCGCGGCAGCGCTTGGGCACCGGCAGCGCCCACCAAGTATCAAATTGTTTACTATGGGAGATCCTGGCGAAGTTCCGGATAGTGAGGAGTCGAGAGAGCCGATCGGCGTCCTTTTCAATGCGATTAGCATTGTATGTGGGAAATGCCAGGACTAGCGCGATATCGACGACCAGACCCGTGGGTGCCAAGTAGCGAGTATTATTTTTAATGGCCCGAGGGATAGTGTTAAACGTGTGCACGAACATATAAGTAATATCCATTACCGCCGTTCGGTTCACGAACACCTTGTACGTAGACGTATGCAGAGCGGTCTTTATTTCCACGGATGCCACCCGCCGGCCGTCTACCATTACGCCGTAGTCCTCGTCAATGTCACGGTAATTCTCCATTACCCCCGACTCGTCCAGCGCTTGTTTTATTTTCTCGCCTACCTGAACTGCGTGCAACTTGGGCTTGGGCGAAAATGCGTCGACGTCGTCAATTGCGTAAAACTTAGATGGATATATGCTTATACGGGGGATGCATTTCTCGAGAAAGAAATTCTGAGAAATGCCTCCGTACACGATCAAGCTATTGTCGCGCACGAATGAATAGATAGTTTCACGTATAATACGAGTTTCATCTTCCCCGGGGAGGGTGCGCAGCTTCAAGTTAGTGTTAATGAATTCGGTCAATTGGGCATCACTGCTTGACAGTTTTTCCTCGGAGATCCCCTTTACATGCGAGCTCCTGTCTCTCGGTCTACGCGCGGGTGATGTATTCTTTTGACGCGAACCCGCATTCCGCGTGGGGGGCTTCAATGCAGTGTCTTCTTGGCTAGAACGCGGATTCGTGTTCCGGGCAGGAGGTTTTAATGCAGTGTCTTCTTGGCTAGAGCGCGGATTCGTGCTATTTCGCGAATTAGTTACTTGGCGTTTACCTCCAGATGAGCCCATAACTACTACTCAGCTAGTATTTAAATCGTCTATAAAATCCAATTCAATTTCTTTATGGCCTTGGGTAAATGAAGAAACGGAGCAAAATGAACAATTACCCGAACAACGTGAACCCGCTGCCTAGCGCTCTTTCGGAACAGCGAATAGATTTATTACTTAACTCGCGGGATAGGCTTTTATCGGCGAGTATTAACCCGTTTTCGGTTAAGTACAACTTTGTTTCGTCGTCTGGAACCCGCATGCCCGACGCATACTTCAAGCAGTATGCGATGCCCGACCGCTTTATACAGCCCGGGATTTACGGGAAGGTGACTAATGTGGCCGAGTACAAAATTAATGACGTAATACTCCCGAGGTATTATGTGTTTTCCCTTAACCCCCACTTCAGTCCCCTCCAGGCGGGGTCGATTATCACGGAAAACAAGAACTACGATTTATCGAGCGGGGCCTGCTACTTGCAGCTACCCGAATTAGTGACTCCGGATTTTGCCGGAAGCTCTCAGCGTCTTAAGAACTGTTTCCTGATTACCCCGGATAAACTGTACGGCGATTCGTTTAAAGGGGCAGTATCGGCGAATACGCGGAAAACCATGCTGGGGAGCGGGCGAGTCATTAGTGCTGTAACTGTCGACGTCCTAGATCGAAGCATGCGCCCGATCGCTCCGGTATTTGAAGGAGGCCTTAGACTCCTAACCGAGATGCGCGCGCCATTTACCGAAAAAATCACTACCGAGAACGAACTGACTTCAGTTTTAAGGGTGACCGCCGTCTTTAATTCCGAAACTGACGCTTTAAAGGGGGCTTTTTCGCCCGAGCTCCCGGAGCTGGAAGAAACTATTTCCAATATGCTCGCAGACGGAAATATTAACATGGCCGGCCCGCTTCTAATGGACGCCGGTCTTGATTTGGCCCAATTCAACGTCGCATATGCCAGACACCGCGAAACCTACCGGGCCATTTTCGCCGAACTTATTAACTTCCCACTGTTGGAAAGCCTCCAGGTAACGCTTTCCATGTCGCTATTCGTCCATAATGAAATATCTAGAACGATGCAGAGTAGATCATAGCTCCAAAAATGAGAACTCGGGAAGCGTATCGGCCGCCCATTTATGGCGGCTGTGCAACGCCTTGGTGTAAATGGTGGATAGCGGGACCTTTTCGCCTGCACAGAAGGCGAACACTATCCGCGGGTCGATGTAATTCTGAAGGGACGTGCCCGGTGCTAAGTACGCAATTTCGTTCAAACTCCGCAGACGCTCCTTCAGGGATGTCTTCTCAGATTTACTGAGTGTATCGTGCTTTAGCGAGCCTTCGAGCGCTTTAATGGCCTCTCGAATTTTGGATGGAATTGCCGATCGCTTGTGATTGCAGAGCATGGCGACGTGCAAATTTGCAGCGAGAAGCCTGGGCTTAGCCGGAATTTGTTTATTAGTGTGTAAGAATTTCTCAAATTCTACTGACGCATTACTCGTGCGTATGACCTTGGCGGTTAGGTCCGGCATGAATGCTTGCAGGCTTGAATTTACCTTTTCGGGGCGAATCTTGTCGAAAATGCGGTCACCGCTCCGCTTTACATCGGCGAGCTGCCCGGAAACATGCACGCCCGTCATGGCTGCCCGAAGGGCGTCATAGGAATTGGGCGACAGGTACCTACTGCGCCGGAAATGAATAGTATCCTTGCCGATGAAATCGAGGGTTACTTCCCCCGTCCTTCGGTCAAGCTCGACGTTTTTAATTGTCAACTGGAGCGCCCCCATGGTGTCCAGGTCATTAAAATTACGCTTGCGATTCCCCAGTCGGATGGAAAAGGAATCTATAAGTGAAAGCAAGAGCCCTGTCTGCTGCTCGCTCGAGCCCTGGGTACTGGCCAATAATCCGTCGATAAAATCGAGAAAGGCGGTGCGCTTAGAGTAAAACTTCCTGGATACTTCAAATTTCTGTTTTTCGGTATCGAATTTAAAGTGCTCGGGCGGGAGCTGGATATACTTGGTCCGCCCCGAAAGATCGTCTTTCCACGAGGCTATCCAGGAGCTCTCGTTGCGCGTCACGACGCTCCAGCCAAGTTTCCGGAGACGAGCCGCGCATGCAGGGTCGGCATTTAGAGTTATTTCGCTCTTCTTTACACGGCGCTTCAGTCGCCCGGCTCGGGGGTGGGCCCCGCGACCCATGAATATGGACGGTCCCTCGACGACCGCCATGGGGGCCTCGATGACCGATTTATTTAACTTAATAGTATTAATTGGCTTCGCGAGCGGGGACCGTTTAACGGGATCGCGCCTCGAGAGCTCTATCAGCAGCTCACTAAAGTCACAGTCGTCGATCTTCGCCCCGCGAAGGGGTTTGGGGAGTAATTCCTTGAAATCTCCCCAAAAATTACGCATAATAACGGGCGATTGATCTGCGGATTTCAGATTAAGGCGCTCGAACATTACGGCGAACTCCTCGGCCTCCGGGGGGAGAATGAGTTCCATCCCCTTGATTTTCACAGGAACGTTTAACGGGGAATATTCGGGGAATAGCTCAATGCCGTCGTGACAGAGTCGTGTCCATAGAGGCATCGTCTATATTATTTAAGGGATCCAATCTGTCGCATAATCCAATACGGAACAGGAACAAGGTTAAAGGCTTGCTTCGTTTCCATGTTAATGGCCTCAGGGATCGCGAATACATCATTGCACGGAGGCATGATATCCCAGCGTTTTACTGAGTAGCTATCGCCGTCAATTATGATCGACTTTTGATTTACTGTCCGCCCGACCCGCTGGGGAGTAAAGAATATCTTAGCGAAAATGGCTATGTCGTACATGTGAGTGCTGCGAATATTGATAGTGGGGAGCTTATACTTCCCGGCGGATTCAATCACCGATTCTACGATCGGATTAATGACGCAGTTTAGTAACATGCGGGCTTTATTGGGCAGCTTCATTTCGGACTTTGTATTCCATGGATCCGGAATGCCGGCCAGCCACTGGGAGCCCGCAATTAGCAGGAGGCAGCACTTCTCTGCTCGCGTCAGAACGGAAGAAGTCTTTTTCATTATGCTAAGGGCGATCCCGATTCCCAGAATAGGACCACCCATGGCCCCGTCCATTATATCCCCCCCGGGGTTCTTCCCTTTACACCCATTTTCGCTGTTTTTACTGCGAACCCCCGCCATCGCAGTGTTTATAAGCGTGGAATATGCCGTTTTAGTTGTATCTTGGATAAGAGATGTGCGCTCCATGTCCCGTATAAGATCTGCAATAGTCATGCTCGGAGGAGTCTCCGGATCGTCCGGAAATATAAACCACGGCTCGGGCGTTTTTAGCTGGTGAAGCCAGAAGCTCCCGGGCGACGGGGTATTTAGACCCGGGGGCCAGGCCATTCGCATGTTATACACGGACGTTTTATATTCATTAAGCTTGGGAGAGTTTAGGTATGTCAGATCGTTAAGTATTTCATCCATTTCCCGGATAGCCGATGTTAACCGCTTGTACATGGGAACGTAAGTCTCTTCGGATACACCATGAGTCGCGCCCCAGGTATTACGTAATGCGCGGGCCAGTCGTTCACTATCCCGTGTTTCAATAGAGCGCTCAACATGCGAGTACCCTAATAACCGGCGAATTTTATTATGCACTTTGTGCAGATTCTTAGCTAGTGTACTTAGGTTGGAGTACTCGATATCCGACTCGAACGGCGTTTTGGATAGGAGACTTAGTATGTACAGGCGAATGTCTTCAATGCATATGCGGAATATCGAGGAACTCCTTAACGCACTCTCCGGAAAGGTCGAGTAATACTCCCCGGGGCCCGTTCGCCCCACACGGCCCTTTCTCTGGACCTGGGAGAAGCGTGATATAGGCAGCTCGCTGAGAGCGTATGTTCCGATTTTCCGGTGATAAATGTTCTGCTTCTCTGTTCCTGTATCGATGACAGTTCCCAGTGTCGCAATGGTAATACTCGCTTCCGCAATGTTCGTTGCGAGCAGAACATATCGCGCCCGGGGCGGTCCCGCGCTCTTGGAAATAGCGGGGATGGTTCGTACTACTAGCTCGTCGGACTTGGACATGTCTCTGTAAAATGGGACAAACCTGACCCCTGACGACTGCTGCGCGTTAAGGACTTTCAGAGCCGCATCGATTTTATATTTCCCGGGGAAAAAGACAAGAATGTCCGGGTGATTTTCGTGCACTGGGGGGCGCGCCAGAATATGTAATAGAAGACTTATCGCGCGATTTTCAGGTTTACTGAACTGGGGGTCAATTGAGACTGAAATGGGGAACTTCTCGAATTTATGGTGCCCGATCTTGAATTTGGTCGTAGTAAACGGAGCAGAAAGGTGCACGCGCGCATCTATGCTAGACACCTGCTCCTTTAGGTGCATAGCGATCTCCGGGGAGTCGCGATTCCTCAGCAATTTGAAAAACGAGCGGTATCTTTCCTCGTCCGCCTCGAGCGTGGCCGAGATCATACCCAATTTCAACCCATCCCGCTTGTAAAGCACGCTTCGAAGGCGCATGAGCATTATGCTCATGTGCGAATTATTTTCATGCGACTCGTCAATCAGGATGTGTCGAAACTCCCGGCAATCCCCGCTGCTCTCCATATATGCAAGGGCGGCGCCATCAGTGGCGAATCGTATACAGGCGTGATCGTATGGATCAACGCTGCTTATACCGTGATCTTTACCCACGAGAACCTGAATAGGGCTCCAGCACGGGCTCTTTAAATTTACCGCGCATGAGGCAGCAATTCGGGCGGCGTTCTCCCGTGTAGGTGTGATTCGGGGCTCGGTGCAGAGTATCGAAGCAAAGTAATCGCCAATTATGCTCTTGTAGTAATAGAAAAGGAGCATGGGGAATACTGTGGACTTTCCAACACCAGTTCCCCCCGTTACCAGCTGGATGCGTGAAAAATGGGCTTTCTGGATCTGTTGCATCTGCGCGAGCCAGTCCCCTGCGAACTGCCCTCCCCACTTGGTCTGCTCGATGGCCATTACATCATTGGGAGAATAACAAGTATTAGTCATGAAATTACGGCCGCCCTGATACACTGGTGTATCATCAAAGCATAGTTCGGTAAATGTCCCAGAATTCTCCATGGCCTCCATTAACATGACTTCGTCGCTTAAAGGGATCACATTTTGATTAACATCGACCAACGACTCGTTACGCCCCTCGCATACTATCCCCCGCCTGCCCTCTGTTTTACAAATATATAGCTTGTGTGCATCGAATAGGGGCGGCTCGATTCTTAAATACCGACAGCCGGCACTAATGAGCTGGTCGGGGCGATAGACATTCCTATTTGTACTATATCTGACCATGTCATTGATGGGTTGCAGAGTACGGAACCCCGAAAACTCGCATGCCTCAGAAGTGGAAACTAGTACCCCCGGGCCCGTCTGCAGAACGCGCACAACTATATTGCGAAACCATTTTAAAAAAGCATTACATTGCTTACTTATATTGTCAGTTGACCGAAGCACCCCTTCATTCTGCAACAGAATGAAAACCCACTCTAGGGCCCTGTAAAGGCCAGTACAGTGATCCTCTGAAATGGAGTATTCGACATTGGGGGGCTCTGTTGCCGTTAGATAGCGGTTAAGAATATCCCATATTACTGTAATAAGGGGGACGTCGACTTGATGGATGCAGGAATCATCCGCCTGTTGCGTATTGGCTATAACGGTATTGGCTATAACGGTATTGGCTATATCGAACGTGAGCGTCGTGTCAACTCGCACAATGCTGTATAAGAAGACGGTCTCAGGGGAAGGCCGTATATAGCCGGTAATAACAGTATTAAGCTTTGTAGCAATGTTAGGGCGAGCGATGAGCTCTGAACAGACATTTTCGTCCATGGGCCCAGGGAGCGATACCAGGCGCACGGATGACCAATTATTCATCAATGAGGCTCCACATACTTTTATGGTTTCTATGGCCATAGTGAGCGTGTCCTCGAGGAATATTTCAATATCTGAATGGCTGCTCACTCTACAGTGAATACGCGGCTTCTCCCGTATATGGAAATTATTTATCTTGCCCGAAATCAAGTCGGCCAGCCTCGTAATCGTTCCCAATTTCTCTATATCCGCATACGGGATTAGCAGTTGCATAATTCCTATAATATCCCGCGCCTCGTTCCCGGTTATCTGCTTGTAGAGCGAATTGGTAAAGTCGTCATTGGAGGCCGTGACGCGGTGAAAGCATATAATCGCCAATACGCACTCATCGATCATTGATTTTACCAGCCGTAAGTCATTCGGATCGAGTCTGCTAAAGACTCGAGTTAAAGCCTCTAAGCACGTTTCATCGTACCCATGCACCTGGGCAATATCGGCCGCGGTTATACGAAAACTATCAAATGGGGAGGGGGTTGGGATTGTTATGGAGTGGAACTCTCTATTGCGAGTAACCGTGTAGCGAGGCATTTCCAAATGTGCCCCGTTATGGAGTTCGGTAAACATTATACCTCAATGCTATATAAATGATCGGATCTCCCGAAGACCGCCTGAAGACAGCCGAGGCGCTCGAGCACGAAATGATTGCTCATTACCCGATCGAAGAGCAGGTCATATCGCTCTTAAATAATCATAGGGGCTACCTCAGCAGTGTTTTCGACATCCAGTGCATGCCGGAAGCGCTCGACTTTGCTAACCAGCAGGAGATCGCCCGCAGTGCCCGCATCGAAATATGCATCATTGCCATCCAGGCATATGGTATCCCGCGAAGCGCCCCCGAGTTAGATAGACTGATCGGTACTATTCTTAAAGATCTCCCGCACGAGAAAACGATTACCGAGCCACTCAGAGACTGGTTCGTCTCGTTAAAACCCCCCCTGGACTTTATGGACCTGCGCTTTAATATTATCAACGTGACCGAATTGGCCAGCTTAGAGAAATTAGAGAAAGTGGAGACTTAACAATACTTATGTTTTTTGCTATTCATACGCTCGCCCGCTAACTGAAGGATGCAGCACATCCGTTTAGAGGACTCTTTCGTGGACTTCTTCTTGGATTCCGCGCTCGCGTTAAAGGTCGAGTGTTCATTCTTGATGTCATCCAAAAACTCGTATCCGAGGAAGGAGCCACAGGAGATGCACGTGAGATTTTTTGACATTTTAACTTATTCTTTCCAAGTATCATTTTTATATGGGCATCGGAGAAATCGATCTACTGAACGGGGAATCGGTGTACGCGATTGGCGACGTCCACGGCGATCGATTATGTCTATTTCACTGCTTACTGGATATGTGCGGGGGGCGGTTCAAGTTCTGCTCGACGGAAAACCGAATTGTATGGAATACGGAGTATACGGGAGCGGGGTGTGTAGTTGTAATATGCGGCGACCTCATTCACCGGCATCGGCTACAGCCGGGGGAGTCGACCCCGGAATCGGAGTTCACATTTCAGGACGAAAAGTCCGACATTATGCTCATAGAAACTATTATCCGTCTAAGTCTTAGCGCCCCCAGTAAAAGCCGGCTTCTCTACGTCCTCGGGAATCATGAAACAATGGCTATTGCCGACCCGGGCGATATTCGATATATTTCAGAGAAAAACCTAGACTCGATGTTTTACTGGTTCAAGAATCCGGATAACGTTGTACGGCTGCTGGAGAACTCCTATATATGCGCGCGTATAAATGACACGCTGTTCGTGCATGGAGGGGTCTGCGAAAGTTATCTGGACGCCCTGGGAAATCGGACCGTCGGGCGAATTAATACCGAGTTCCGGGAGTTCACGATTTCCCTGAAACGAAATGCAAGCGGGCGGGCACCAGACGCCAGCGGGTCTCTTTTTTCGCGAGTCGAGGACCTTAACCTTAATAACGGATTAGTCTGGTGCAGAGAGTGGGGGGCAGCGCCCTTCGACCGAGATCGGCTGAAAACGTCGCTCCAGGGCGTTGGCTGCTCACGGATGGTCGTTGCACACTGCCCCCAGGAGTCCTCGTCCGGATCCAGCATTTCGTTTGAGCTCGATGACCGCGGGAATGGACTTCTGGGCCGCATTGATATTGCTATGAGCCGGGCTTTCATGTCCCCCAATGACGCGACCGTTGCGCGCGTAAATGAGTGCATGGGGCGCGACATTTCGCTGTTAAAGTGTGACTCTGTTCCCGGAAGCCTCCTGTTCGGCCCGGACTCCATTGTTTCCGAGGGGTGCACCGCGCTTAGACTGGGACTGCTGGCCGGAGAAAAGTGGTCGGGCTACTTGGACCTAATACATACCTGGGGGCTGACGCCCGAGGTCCGCACTGCATCCCGGCGCCTGGACATGAGCGACTCGGACATACACGATTTAAATCAAGG
>JAYJMJ010145954.1:0-17431 GCA_036873875.1 Laminaria ephemera
CACATCCACCGCGGCTTCCATGGAGTTGGTGGAGAGCTGGCGGCCGCTGACTACGACTGGAGGACCGCTGTTGCGGAAGTTTATGTCATTGGTTCTGGCGTCAGCGTTAATTCCAATGATCAGTAGGCTGGGCTACAACCTAGACAGTGCACTACACCACTTAAGAAGCTCTTATATCGGGTCGGTGTCACCAACGCTCAACTGGGGTTACCCGCCCTACCAGAGCTTGCGAGTGCTTGTACATTGTTTTTGGCCGCTGACTACGACTGGTAGCGCGTTGTTTTCGCAGGATTGTGTCGTTGGTCTTGCGTTAGCTTTGTTCCGGCGAGCACTAGACTGGCCAACACCCTATACGGGGCATGAGATCTGGTAAGAAACTCTTATCTCGGGTCAGGTGTTAGACAATAACTGCTGTATGTAGTGTGGCCAACAACCTATACAGCAGGCGACACCACGTCAGAAACTCATATATCGGGTCAGGTGTCGGACAGTAACTGCAGACAGGCCAACACCCTGTACAGTACACGACACCACATACAAAACTACTCAAAGTGTGTTTTTCGTAGGGTAAATCGTATATACTCTGGAGCACCCGGGTACCAGACCTAGTCGTTTTGGACATACCCGGGTATTGTACCCTGCCCTACTGAACACAGCCTTGAACACTCATATCAGGTCAGGTGCCCGACAGTACCTAGTGCGGTCAAAAACCTACACATTAGGCGACACCACTTAAAAATGGGGTTCTTGCGGCTTGGGTATAATCGAATCAGATCACGACGCGCACACGCTCGATGTCTCAAAGCGCTGTCGCGTACTAACGTGTGGTGGATATTTCTTTTCCTCAGTTGGAGATATTCGAGATCGGAATTGTGTTTTTTTGTTGTTGTTGAGCATCGATAGACACCAGGCGTACAAGTATTCACACCAGAAGGGTTTGGATGTACATCGGAGGCCGATCCTCGCCGGGAGCACCCATCCTTTCCCCTAAATGGTTATGATGAGAGGGTTTTCATATACATCGGAGGCCGTTCCTCGTGGGGAACACTCCTCCTTTCCCCTAAATTCACACGACGGAAGCTTCGCGCAACGTAACCAGGGATGGCCAAGTCACACCGTCATATTGGGCGTTTCATTCTTGCCTAAGTGACCTAGCTAGATATGTTCTTCTGTAGGTTTTGTGGGAAAGCCAACTGGGGCGCGTTGTCTGGAATTGTTTCGGCTTCCTTACATTTGAATATTCGTTGATTTGGCTGAGGTTTTGACCACCTAGAGAAAGCTGCCCGGGTTACACTTCGTGTCCTGCAAGATTGCAACTTCCAAGAGATTCGCGTACACAGACAACGTGCGGGGTGGTTAACACCGTCGTAGGTGCTTGGGCATGTGCTGGTTGCACAATACTCTGTCCTAGTTTGTTGTTAATATACGTATATTGCCGTTATTGCGTTTGTCCGTATTTGTCGAGTGGTGAGTGTACCCTGGGATCATAGGTGTGGCGATATTCGAGACGAACTACGGGGCTATGGAACATGTACCCTTTCCCGGCGACTGGCCTTCCAGTGTGGTTTCAACCTGTAGTTTGCGAGTTTCCGATAGTTTGCCTGGATCGGCGGTCAATGATATTTTTCAGAGTGTAATAATACAATCCGTAATTCTTGTCATCCCGGCTCAAGGGTAGATCATTGTCCTATACTTCTTTGCCGCGTTAACTTCGTTGCATGTGGCGTCGTCAGGATGAAAGCTGGCTTCGTTTGTTTCGCCATTTTGTGTCGGCGACGGCACACACATACGTAGCACGCGAACGCCTGCTTTTCAATTCGATACGGCTAGCGTCGAGTGAAAGGAGGGGCAGTGTTCAATATTGCTTTTCCCCGTCAACTTCGCGTTGCGTGTGGACCCATACGGATACAAGTTGGCTTCGTTTGGTGCCCCTTTTTGTGTAGAGGCGGCCGTGCACGTATGCCTAGTACGCGCATGTCTGCTTTTCCAGTCGTTGCATTGCACGGAGGGAGATTTTGTATGAACGGTAACTGGTGCAGTAGTCGGAGTGAATGTTCGGTTCGGGGTCGTTGTTGAGGATTACGTCGCTAGACGGGGGGGGCTAGTTCTTGGCATCCTCTAAACATGAGGAGCTGTACACCTCAGCCACATTCGGACATTGATGAAATTTCTCGAGGCAACCCGATGACAAACTGCATGGGCGAGGCATGCAGCAAGTACGATTGAATTATGTCTTCTTGGCGATCCCGATATGTGGTGATGTTGAAGCGACGTCACACATGATGCATGCCCAGCCCCAGATGACGTTAATGGTAAGCCGCCCCAGAATCAAGGTTTCAACAGCCCCAATCGATGATACTTTTCAGAAATGATCTTCCGGCACAGCCCTGAACGATGATCATAACCAGTGACCGCAAAAGAGATGTTTCAGCAGTCCTCAGCGATTGATGCAGATGCAGCAATACCAGACAGCGTTCACCCTGGAAATATATAAATATATGCTATTGTTGATGGCCGATTCGAAACGAATCTTCGGCGATCCCAAGCTGCTGTTGCGGCGAATACGAAAGCTCGGGCAGTCCCATCGAACAGCAGCAATGTATCGATTCCGGCGAAGTCGTCTTGCTGTTGTCCGGGGGTTTGCCCCGTTTGGTGTTCAAACACGTACTGAGCCTGGACAGGCTCCTTGCTTGCTAGGTGATGCAGAAATCCACCGTCCCCGTTAGGTACCCAAGGAGATGGTTGGCCATTCCTATGTGCACTTTTAACAGTTTGGACATTTCCCTCGGGGCTGGTTTGCCGCGCACGAGTTATCGTAGCGTATCACCTGACTGAGGGACATGTCCCTGTCGATAATAACTTCAAATCGCCGCTTCACCTCCTCGTCCAAACGTCTCCCTTTCGGCTGCCTCAGGGACAGCTCTGTGCCGAACCCCGGTGTCCTCGCCGGCCTGCAGGCTTGCATGCCGTACTTTACTAGCAGTAGCCTGGTAAATTCCTCCTGGGGGATTACCGTGCGATCCCGCTCGAATATCACGGGTGACTTGCAACCCGAGCACCCGCGACTCGTCGCCCACGTCTGACATCTTGAACCGACCCATCCGCTTTCCCTCGAGCATCTCGAGCGCATCCTTTCAACAGCCTGGCAGCAACATGCCATCCCCATACAGAGCGAGCAAGACCGTCTATTCGTTATCCTTCACGAACACCTGCTTTCCCGTTGTTGGCCCGCCGACCCCGACGAAGATGTAGACGCACGGGTCGCTTTTCGGGGTTATGACGCTGAGTTCCACGCGGAAGACGTCGAGGATTCCATGGCAGTTCCCGGAGAGCGATGCCGTTATGCGATATGAGAAGCTTCAAACCCAAAGGATCCCTCATCGCTTCATCTCTAGCCTCATGTCGTGGGACCATCTTCACCGATACTCCCTTCTGGACGTCTGCGTACAGAAGCGATGTCTGCGTCGAGCTCCCAGACGTCCACCCTTTCACAGCCGCCGTCGCGAGCACCTTGCGGATGCTCGACATCCTGCAGACCGGACCGAATGTCCCTCTGCAGTCGCGCCCGCTCAGTTGCTCCCACGCCCGATGCTTAGGTGCCGTTCCGCCTGAGCTGGATGCGATCCCTCCAATTGATCCCCCTTGCTGTCCGCTTCTATCGCGTGTCGTCGGCTGCTGTTCGCCATTGCCGCCGGTCGATGGCTGTTGTCCGTCAACGCCTCACTCTCCGGGCCTTCCGATGATCCTTCTCCGGCCTGTACTTTAGATGCCTACCTGCTAAAGCTCGTGACGTTGGCGTTCGTTTAGCGGAGAATATCCGAACGCCTGGTGTTGATCTGGCGCATGCAGCGGTGCCATCGATCCGCGCTTACCTCGGCGTGCAGTACTGGGTCTACCCTCCCTTGCTCGACCTTAAAAGCGTAGGGGTCGCGGTGCTCAATTACTTGCTATAGTAGAATGGGGAAATCGATTGTCTCAACCAGCGACTCCTCTAGAGTGAAGATGACTGAAGCTCCCTGTCCCGTGGTGTTGGGAATCAACAAGGCAATTGTCCCCAGTAACAATCACTACCACAACAAGGAGCCATACTTGCTACCTAACCCCGGTCCGGTCGATGATGTAGCCGATGACGGTCCGTGTAGTGTCGCCTATACGCTTGTGGTTTACGGCGGTGGTGATCCCGCGCGGTTCCTCCAACCGTACATAGTCCAATAGTCGTTCCCTTAGCCCGGGACGGCCGTCAAAGCAGCGATCAGACGCGCCGGTGCCCACAAGCAGCTTGACAAAGCCTTCGTGGTCGCCGAACCCACCATTGCCCTCGTAGTCCTCTGCCACGCCAGTAGGGCCGTCGATTCGCCAAGCTCTCCCCCAAAGTGTTTGCTCCTAAACCTCCAAGCGTTCCCGATCCGCTGGGTACATTTTCGGTTGCCTCAGTTGGCATCTGGCGGGGTGCCGGCTCGGCGCCGAGCTTCCCAGAAACGAGTACTCCACCCATATAGCCTCCCGTTACCTCCGATGTAGTTACCCCTGTTGTGCTCGCTAGTGCCTCGGACGGGTGAGGGCTGTAGATTGTGTCGCAGTTAGCACTGCCGGTGTTGGTGTCGCTCTTCGGTTTGAGTCAGGCTTGGTCCCATTGACTCGTCGTAGTTTGGAAGGAGGATGAGTTAGATCCACCGCCGCGTCCACGGCCAATTCCGCTGCCGCCGTGACACCCGTTTGCACCGTTGTTGCGTCCACTGCCTGTGTTCTTCTTGCAGTGCGGTGTCCTTCCGTTGTGCCCGCGCTTGATATTTAATTGATCTTCGGTCAGTCGTTCCTGTAGTGACCGTACCCACAGTAGAAGACCTGTGCCCCGCTCGAGTTGCATCGAACATTGCTCCACGGCTCACAATTAAGCTTCCGCGGCAATAAGGTCCGAGGTAATCGTCCGTGTAAATGTTTCGCAGTGCCCGCTTGACGTTCTCCACGCAGAAGCCGCGCTGTTCGTAGCTGCAGTGACGCACGTAATCTTACTCGCCCGAGAGGCCAGTTAAGATCCTGCCCTCGAGGTGTTGGGCTGGGCTGTGATGACCTCCCCTGTTGAGTGTGTCTTAACTCGCCACGCACTCATCGTTAGAAATACCATAGTACTTGTCTACCAGCGCCAGCAATTGTGTTCTCCCGTCACCGGCGCCGTCATCGTTGGACTTTTCCACGTACCGATCAACTATATGGCCCCTCGGCGACGTCGTTAGCCGCAAGGAAGAGGATGGAATATATTTTCCACAGTCAGTCTTACACTGCTCTGTTATTTGCAGTGTGTCCGCTGGCCTAAACAGTGTCATCTTCGCCAGGTTTGTCTGGATACTCGCTGCCCGGGAGAATCCTGAGTTATTTGTTTTTCAGGCCTCTCTCTAGCGCCGCGATATATTGTATATGTTCCAGGATGATAGTCTTCTGCCGCAACTGGTGCTTGCTATAGTATGCTGCTCGTGTTGCGGCCTTCCTTTATCCCAACGCCCAAACTCGTTGATGTGGTACAGAAGCCTTTCCCACTTACCTCAGGACTGTGCCACAACTGGTACTGCGCCAAATTATTCTGGCGCCAACCCCCCGAGCTTGCAGCTGCACTACACATCCCTTTGCCACTTACCCGTGGATCTTACCATGCATGCTACGCTGTCGGCTAATATTCTTACCTACGCCCGAACGTTTCGTTGGGCTACGGAATCCATTGCTTTGAAGCGGCCTTAGCCGTATCTGGTACGGAATCGACGTATTTATGTCCAAACGCCCGAATTATCGCTGTGGTACATATCCCTTTGCCGCTTACTTGCGGACGCTACCGAATCTGGTACGATTTTTACGGTTTCGGCTTATCTTTGTCCTAGCATCCGAAGGGTTCGCTGCGCTACTAAACCCTTTGCCGCTTACAACTGGGTTAAATATTTCCCGGTCCGCAGTCAACCTATCTGTGTCCCAAAGCCCGAACCACCTCGTGAACGCAGTACACATTTTATTAAGCGTGATAACTGGGGCCGTCTGATATGAAGAAAACGCAAGTGTTTTCGCCCCAACCGAAGTAAAATGGATAGACGCGATTACTGATGTTCAGAAAGCTGTTCACCGTGCTGGAGGGATTTTTCGCTTGTGCTCTGAATGATCAATCAAGACCGAATCGCTATCTTAATGTTTGACTCGACTAAAGTTTGTTCTACCAGCGTTATCTCTCCCTCGAGGATGAGTTTGTGCGGTCTATATCAACCAGCCCTTTCAGATTGCTCGGTTGACGTCTCTTTGACGAACCCGTCATGTGGGCTCCGCGCTGTTGAACAAGGCTCATAACCGATCTGAAATCGCAGTGCGTGTTCTCAAAATGACGCGATAGGAGAGGCTAACGCTGGAGCTGATATACCACTCAGGCTGGAATAGTGCTGATGCGCTCGGTACCATACGAGTTAGAAGAAGGAATGTGTGCATTGTATCAAAACATGGGGAGGGGGAGAACGGAAGACACCAGGTCCTGTGAGTACGGCTTGTCCTCAAGGTTGGTGAGGGTAAAGCCTCCTTCGAGTAGAGTGAAAACGAAAAAGTGATGCTTAAAAAAACAAATTGGGCCAAACTCTTGACTGAACACAATAGGTTCTAAGTGGTGCTGTGGGGAGTGACAGCGAGGTGGGCTATCATCCTGTGCCACAAGGTCTTTTCTGTGCTGTCGTCCTGTGTCATAACGTCTATAATATGCTGCATCCTCGAACAAGATGATATCGCCGAACATTCAAAAAGGTTTCCTTTCAGCTGGAACCGCCCAGCCTAGTGCCTTTTTTCCACCGCGTTACTGTATGGCCCGCTAAGGTTCGTTTCTAACGACCGAATGAAATGGCAAAAAACTTGCTCTTTTGGTAGGTCAACATTTCCAGAACTTGCCAAATAGGTGTCGTTTATTGTTTATCTTTCGAATTGCGTTGTCCTTATCATTTTTCTGGGTCGAGGGAGAGAGATATTTCTCCCCTTGGCCAAATACACCTATCGCCTACTGCTGCAATATTGTATGTATCTCGTCTACGTATTTACCATATCTCTCCCTAATATGATACAAGCAGGGTTGTTAACTATTACCGCCAACAGTCGTCTCGGATGACCAAGCCTCCGAATGGTACCGTACCATTCGACTCCTCTGATCTAACTCAAACTTCACATAACACAGTAACGAAAATAAGCAAAAATGTACGGGACCCGGCTACCCCTCCCCCCCCCCCACCCCCCCATTCGAAAGAAAAATAGGGGCGGGCAGGTGGGAAAGAAAATACTCAAATGCCTGGCCTGGTTGAGCAATCCAGCGACTGTCTCATGTCTGCTCACGTTATCAGCAAGAGACCCACCTCGCTTGTGTTGGCGTGCATTTGATAACCTGCACGCGACGAGTCCCGCACGAGACTGCGCGCGCTGGTTGCTCAGTTCTGATTGCTATCTATCATAGAATCTGACCCAGATCCCCGACATAGGCATGCTTCATTCTCACAACAAAATAAACAACGTTTTGTCCGTGACTTCGTTTTCATACGTTTACAGACAAACCTATCCTTCTTTGTTTCGAATTGCGTTGTCATTATCGTTTTTCTGGGTCGTGGGAGAGAGAGATTTCTCCTCTTGACCAGATACACCTATCGCCGTCTCCTGCAATTTTTCATGTATCTCGCCTCCATATATACCGTCTCTGTCACCCTAATATGATACCGGGTTCCTAACTATGACCGCCTGCAGTCGTCACGGACGACCAACGCCTCCGAATGGTACTGTACCATTCGACCTGTCCAACTCCGAGGAAATTTGAGACTACTATTGCCGTACATTACAGTAGTGATCATTTCCTACCCCAGGCTGGACCTTCCCCCGGTTGTTAATCCTTCCCTTGGCTTGCCACGACTAGCTTACGTGGCACCTTTATCAAATAATTTATGATATTATGCGTATACTTCTTGCACGCGTAGGGTCTCCACCGCCCTTCTCTCTGAATCGTTCGATCCGATATGACTCCTCGGGCTGCGAGCGTGGTCGCTCCCCCCATACGCAACGAGTGCAGGACGAACGCATCGGGATTACGACTTGACTTCGATACTGGCTCCATAATTGCTTGAAGAGCACGACCGTGCCCCACCACTAATAATGACTTGCCACCACAGTACAAAGAGAGGGGGGCGTGGTCGGTAAGACCAGAGAAGCATGACGCCCAACCCCAATATACGGGCAACGGCACCGCCGTCGGCCCTACCGGACGACCTCGAACCGCGAACCTCGTTCTGTGTCCGCACGCGTACGCTTCCAACCTGTACCTGGTCACCCTTCTGACCCTCAAAACGCATATCTACCTTGTCATCCCGCTGCCATGGCATGTATCCCAACTGTGTGCCGTTGGCGTAAACCGCGGCCTCACCCCGCATCATGCCATGCACGGGGTGCGCCACCCCCGAATCGGATGCAAACCTCTCGCCCGACAGCGCCACCGGACAACAACTCAGACATAAACCCAGCCACAACACCTTCACGTCCAGACCCAATTGGGGGATGATGTATCCCCCCCGTTAAAAGCATACCGAACAAGACCTGTAGGCGAACGCGGCGGTGAGTTCCTGCCGTCACGTGGGACCGCAGCCATACCCAGCCACACTTCCACGGAAACACCCTCACTTCCACACACGGACACACACCAACATACCCACACACCAACACACATGTTGAGTGCCCACTGGACCAAGGCGGCCGTGACCGGTAGCTCCACTCCTACATCCCGATTAATATACTGTAAAGAGCGGTAGGCGAACGCGGCGGGAAGTTCGCGCCGTCACCTGGGATTGTAGACACACACAACCACACGTCCACACCCCCACCCCCACACACGGACACGCACCCACACACCCACACATATGTTGAGCGCACACTGGACCAAGGGGGTCGAGACCGTCAGCTCCACTCCTATATTCCGGTGGACATACCGTACGGAGGAGAAATTTCTGGAATGTGTACAAATATAATTTCCGCCAAGATACTTGGCGCACGACACCCAAAGACAGACTCAATCAATGCCCAGGCCTTGCGGCTGTCTGAATCGCTCGACTTCAAACACGCCCGGTAGCCCATTCACCTGCGAACCGTGCTCCAGTACTGGCGGCCAGACTCGAACGCGCGCCTAGTCGACCTCTCAACTGAAATAGTCGGGGCCTCCTCATCTGCCTCGCTAGCTAATCCAGCAGCCTCTAGCTCGCAGGCCGGGTGTTCTTGCATTCTACCTGAACCGGCAGCTGCGCACGGCCTCGCGTAGCAGTCACTAGGTCCGCCGCCCCTCCCTCGAATAAATCGGGTGGGCGCGCTCCTCGGGTCGCGTTGAGACCTCCGCTGTCGCCACGCGCGGCTGCCGTAATCCCTCCCCCTCCGGTCGTCGCATTGCTTCTACGACCGTTCTTTGTCCCCGGGCCCCGCCAGACCGGTACCCCCCTGCCATTCCCAGTTGCCGATGGCGTCTCGTCGCATGAATGGAGGCGTGTCAGAGGAAATCAGACGGGGGAAAGCGGGGAGTGCAGGGGGGTGAATATCGCGTCCCAGGTGTGAGGGAAGGGGGGGGGGAGGAGGGTGGATACCCCGCCACCCCCCACGCCCCGGCAACGTCGATGGCGACGTGTTTTCTACACGAGAATCCTATGCGCAAAAATAGAGAAAAAACCCAACAAAGAAATAAGACGGGGTGAAGCGACGTGGCAGCGTCGTGCCTCCACTCGTACAACCGACGATCGTGCTGGCTATATCCTGATTGGTTACTTCCCTGTCCTAAATGTGCTTATCACACGGAACGAATGAGCCCACGACACTCGTTGTGGGTTGGTGTGTCCCGGAGCAGGGGAATTACCCTCCCCGCACAGCGCTGACATGGGAAACGGGGGAAGTAGTACGATTGTCGCATCACAAGGCACTACGTACGATATTCTCGGCTTCGTTATCCCGTGTCAATACGGTTCTTTGTTTGTTTGTGTTTCTCTATCTCTTTCTTTCTATTTTGGTCCGTTCGTACCGTCCATTTTGCGGACAGATTCGTAGTCACGTGCCCACACAAGGCGACTGTCTCTTTCCAGTCATACACAGAAGGGGGCACCTAGGTAACTCCTGTAGTTGGCCATATAAGAAGCGACAAGAACTTGAATTGAACAACACAACGACTCCAAAATTGAGAGCACAAAGGAGCTGTCTTCAGTGCGGAGGTTCCGATAAACCTGAACTATAACGTATCTCTGCGTCGATGCAGGACAGCGCAACGACGCAATATCAGTTGCTAACGAGGATCCAACAATATTAGCAGCCGCGGTGCGCATGCAATGCGTCGGGCAGACGGAACCGATCAGTGATTGTGCGCTAGGTTTTCTGTCGTGCGTTTTTCTTCAATTACTCGACCCCAACAACGCACTTGTTCGATGGAGCAATTTTCAAGATAGAAGGAGGGAACCTCGACCCTCGACCACCCGCGACTCCGCGGCGATGTATATCTTCGTTGGCGTCACAATCGTCAACTTTTCTCCCAGCTGGTGGCACGATGCAACCAGCGTACACCAGTGGAGATAATGTAATGTATGTTGTGTTTTGCTTTGTCTGTTGGGTCCCGGTTTTGTGTTTCTGCACAATATGCGCCTCAAACGACGGGCCCAACCCAATTAAAGAACTGTTTACGTATGCCTTCTTTGTGTTTCGTTTCTTCTCCAAGGGGGAAAAATCGAGGCAGAACGAGAGTGATTCCACCCTTGAGCGCCCCCCGCCCGCCGTCACTCCACGGCGACGTCTGCCCCGGTTGCGGTTTATTTGCGGTTATTGGTCGCTGGTGGCACGGTACAGCCGTCCGGGGCCCGCATATTGGAATATGGACTTTGCAGCCAACTATTATCTAGTTGATTCTCATTCACTACGCTTGAGTACACTGGGTGTCTTATTGTAGATGCGTGGAAATGCAATATGCGGCGAGACTAGCGGTCCACCCTTCTCACCGCAGTACTGTATTCAACTTACCTTTATTATAGGGAAGTTGATCGTATGAATAGCACAGGGTAACCAGCGTACCACCGTAAGTACCAGAGAATGTTGAAGGGAACAGTTCAGGGAATGTTACTGTAGAACGGACTGTCGGCCAGTACAACAGCTCGTAGAGTACATCTGCCCCTAGCATGGGCATTGTTCTGTGATAATGAGGTGACGGTCAGCCCTACCTCAGTCACTCCTTTCCTCTCCTTTTCACTCCTGTCGTCTCCCTGTCACTTCTCTTCTTCTGCTCTTCTTTGGTTTCCACTTTTGGCCTACAAGCGCCACTTTCCAAACCATCTTCCTTCTTCTTCACAAGTGATCTTCACAGACACTAGGTGCCAACCTCTGCAACTCTTATCACAGAGACAGAGCCTCGACACGCATCATCCTCAAACCAGACTTGTATAGGTACCTACTGCAATTTCATCATAGATCAGACGGCACTAAGATGTATACATATCTCCACTATCTGCTTCAGGGATCGTATGTGTAGTACAGTGTAGTGTTCGCCCCCCCGCTTTCCCGTCCCCGTCGACGTGACGCCGCTGTTGGCGTGTTTTTCTCTATCGAGCAGCCTATGCCCAATGGAACTTAGAGGGAATCAAAAGATACATTGTGACGGAGGGGGGGCTGGGGCGTGGCAGCGTCGAGCCCCTCTCCACTCGTACCGCCTACGCTTGTGTGCCTACATTGTATCGGGCACTATCCTGTCCAAACTCTTTGTATCCGGCGGGACGTACGAGCCCAAGCCATGCGGCGCGTCTCGCCTGTATCTCGGCGGAAAGATATCGCCTCCCACCATCATACTTTCTTCGGGAAACAGGGAAATTGGCCGGTTAGTGGCATCACGACACATCACGTTAGTTTTCGCGCATTTCTGCTGAATTCGTATCGCATCGCACGCGTACGCACAATTAGTGGGTATGCTGCCCCCCCCCCCCCCCCCTCGACCCCAGGTGGTTGTCTCCTCTCGGTTATAAGCGGAGAGGACAACTCACACGTCTACACTCAAGTTTTATATTGTTTTCATGAAAACAGACCGGTGGGGGGTTGGGGTAGCATGGACAGAGCAACCACCTAAATTGAAGGCGAAATAAACTGTCCGCAAACCAGACCTACCGTCGACGGATCCTGCGCCGATTGGGTTTTGTCTTTGTGTTTACTTATCTGCGCCCCGGGACCCAACGGCCCCAGGAGTATCGGTAAGTATACTTGTCTGCGCCCGGGACCAGGCATGCTATATATATTATTACGAGTACAATGCTGTTTGAGGCTCTGGTACGTGGCGCCAAACGGGACGATAGGATGTATAGTGCCGTTTTGAGGCTTCACAACGGCGGCTGTGCCGTTCGCTGGCGGCCCGGTACGGCCGACGCACGCCAGGAAACATGTCTGGAGCAGTAGGTGTATATAGCTATCTATACCCGGTGACCAACAGCCCCCGAAACCAAACATCTGTATCCGTCTGTGTCAGGCGTCGACAAAGATTATATACGGGTACGTAGTAGTAGTGTACCGTCATGTTTGTTCAGGCCTTTTTGGCGCCAAACAAGGCGATAGGGCGACTCCACCCTATGCGTGCGAAGGGCGACTCCACGCTTGAACGACCGCATCCCATGATTTCCGTGGCGGAAGTCGCCCCCCGTGTGACTCCACACGGACGGCTGTGCTGCTCGCTGACGGCCTCGTGCGACCGTCGCGAGCCAGCAAGTGCAACTGCCTCAGACTCAGGCGACACCAGGTAATTCACAGTTTCTTACCTACTTCATCAGCGATCCTATAGTGTAAATGTTGTGTAGGTTATGTTGGCGCGCAGTACGCCTCCTGCGATAGTATACTACAGCATCTAGGCAGCTGTGGTGCTCGCTGACGGCATTAAACGGGCGTCGCGAGCCAGCAAGCATATCAACGTGACAACATCTGCCTCAAATTCAAACGAGACCAAGTAATTAGATGTGTCTCGCCTACTCCACAATGACGGCTGTGCCGGTGGCTGGCGGGCCCGCTACAGTCGGCGCCCATCAGGAAATATATCTACAACAGCAGGTATCATATATTTATACTACACCAGGTAACCGGCTGACCCCGATAACAAACATATCTGTCTGGTCATGGTTCGGGCTTCGACAAGGAATATATACGGGTACGGAGTAGTAGTGTACTCCATATTTGTTCAGGCCTTTTTGGCGCCAAACAAGGCGATAGGGCGACTCTACCGTATGCATGCCAAGGGCGACTCCACCCTCGAGCGACCGCGTCCCCACGACTTCCGTGGTGGCGGTCGCCACCCGTATGACTCCACACGGGCGATTTTGCTGCTCGCTGGCGGCACCGTACGTCCATCGCGAGCCAGCAAGTATAACTGCATCATAATCCGGCGACAATACGTAATTAACTGTGTCTTACCTACTGCATCAGTGATCCTATAGTGTAAATGTTGTGTAGGTTCTGTTGCCGCGCAGTACGCATCCTGCAATAGTTTACTGCAGCACCTAGGCAGCTGTGGTGCTCGCTGACGGCATCGAACAGCCGTCGCGAGCCAGCACGAATATCGACTTGACGACATCTGCCGCAGCATCGGGCGAAACCATGTAGGTTTGTTAAAAGCTGTGCTATCAACGTGCATCAGAGACGCTATAGTATACTGCCTTGTAGGCTCTGTCAAGCGACCTGTGAAACTTCACCGCGGCGGCTCACATTGGCGGCATGGTAAAACCTTGCGCCCCAGGGATTTCTCGTACTCGCACGAGCAAAATTCGTAGGTAATATCCCAGTATATTTCCAGTACCAGGTATTTCTCTAGAGTGACAAGACTACACTTGCCATATATTCATGTTGCGGACGAGGTTGGCGAACAGTATAAGGAGCGTACATAGCCACCCCCACAAACCCCCGTGACTCCCACGGCAGTGATACCAGGTAGGTAGCATTATGATTAGTAAATTATTATGCTGTACATGTTGCGCTGCGGCTGCTGCTGTCTCTGTAGCAGTAGAAGTGCACGTACGTACAGCATAAGTTTAGACCAGCACTCGCGCAATTAAGAGCACAAGGTGGTCTGTCTGCTTCTCATAGCAGTATATACTGCTATAGGTCTACGTGTGCGAGCACAATCGTGTTCCCGCGTTAGTGCGGTAACCTTTTGTGTGGGGATCCAGTTTGGACGACGGGGCTCCTTAACCCAAATTCGTTGGAATGTCATTCTTGTTTTGCAATATGATTAGAGTTTATGCCTAGGCCACGGGTTTGGTCATCGGGTTGCACTTTTAGTTCACTCGAAGACAAGCTTTTGGGTGGGGTATAGAGCTCCTCAAGTGAGGAGCCTCAGAACAAAAATGGTGCACCTTTATCGTGGCATGTGTATTTAGTGAGGTGAAAATTGCATGTCGCGACCTCTATATAGACTTACTTACTGAAACCTTGGCAATCTCGAACATTGCCCTCGGTATATTCTCCCACCTGTCAGCCATCTTCAGCTCTTAATTGCCGACGAACATACTGTTTTGGCGGGAACCTTCTTGAATGTCTTTGCTTTCTTCAATGATTGCCCTTGACGCTCTATTTTTTCATTGTTTTTCTCGTTTTTTGGCAAAAACAGTCACACCAATTCAGTCAGCTCAGCAGCGCAGCGCCGTGCGGAGCCGTGCACTGCGGTGCCCTGCCCTGCCCTGCGGTGCGGTGCGATGCGGTGCTGAGCGATGCTGTGCGGTGTTGTGCAGGGCTGTGCAGTCTTGTACCGTGCTGTCCGGTGCTGTGTTTTGTCTTTCGTAAGTACTATTACGGAGGGCCATAGTAATCAGGACCAAATTCGGTTAGTAAAAAAAGTAGAATATACAGGTTTTTTTGTATATCGTGGGCCCTGATTACTATGGTCCTCCGTAATAGGGGTCATACGAAGTATTATCAAACCAAGTCCCACCTGAGCTCAATCAACTACGCTCGGCCCAGCAGCGCAGCGCCGCGCTGTGTTGTACGGTGCCGCGCGGTGCGGTGCTGTGCCGTGCTGTGCTTTCTTTTGTACATTCAGCACTAGCAGGTATCATTCGAAGTACCAGGTACCGCAGGTCCCGGTATGTATGTACGTCGTCTGCTCGTCTTTCGTTTCTTCATCGGTTGTCCTCTTCATGTTTTGTTTTTCGTTTTTGTTTTTCGTGTTTTGTTTTGGTTTGTTTTTTCGTTTTTTCGCAAGTTACACCCGTACTGCGGACCAGAAGGACGTGATATCACCAGCAAGCGCACAGCACGCCACAGGGCAGTCCACTCTGCACAATTAGGTCTTGGCAATATGAAGTCGCTAGTTGCACCAAACCATGGGCCTCTTCTTTCTGACCCCTTCACATTTTGTTGTATCTTCCTTGCGCGAGCGTCGCGGGTGGCGTCAGCCGCCCGCGGAGCGGAGCCCTTGTATATAATACGGATACGCACTATAGTGCCGCGCCCCACTTTCAGGCGCGCGTTTTGTGGTGTAAGAAAACAATTTTACACAAACCGAGCCCCGATGCTCGTTTTATCATCACGAGTCAGTTCTCAATTATCTGTGAGCTTTAGCGATCTCTGGCTGGTTCTCAAATATCTGTGAGCTTTAGCGATCTCTAGCTGGCAACCCAACGTACACCACACGCGCCACGTTTGCACAACGGTGACTCCAGCCCGATGCTCCTGTCGGCCGATCTCCCCCAGTTACCTGTGCCGCTTGTCTGTCCATCCCAGCTATCCAACCCAGGGTCCCCGCAAAGAAAAGGGTCCTTGCAAATAAAAGACTCGTAATGCCCGGCTTGGTTTAACAATCCAGCGACTATCTCAAGTCTGCTCACGTTATTAGCAAGAGCCCCAACTCGCTTGCGTTCGGCGTGCATTTGCTAGCCTGCACGCAGCGAGTCCCGCACGAGACTGTGCTCGTGGGTTGCTCAGTACTGATTGCTATCTATCATAGACTCTGACCCAGATCCCCGACATAGACACGCTTCGTTCTCACAAGAAAACAAACGACGTTTTGTACGTAACTTTGTTTTCGCACGTTTACAGACAAGCCTATCCATCCAAGCTTTCTATCGTGAAAATGTAACTTCATGCAGGAAAGTGGAGTTTGTGGAGGGGTGGATGGGATTCTGATAAATGACGCATTCGCTCGAGTTAAAAGGAGGAGAAAAATACGATGGTCAGAGAGTAGAGACATAAGAGCTGTCGTTCTTGCTAGAGACGGTCGTCTGTCACATCGGGGAGAGAGAGCGAGTAGTATCGCAGGATTAAAAGGAGTCAGTTGTGTGCCCATTAGAATTGATCGACTTTTTTCATGGGGGACACCAACTCGGGCGGGCCAGACGGCGATGGAGATGAGCACATAGAGGTGGGAGAGGTGCACGTCGACGCGCCAGACGCTCCTGACCAGGCCGCTCCTCAAGCCAACGGCGCGGGAAACATCCCCGTCGTCGCAGCAGCAGATACTGCAGTCTTGGTCCTGCTGCAACAGTTGCTGGCGAGTCAACAGGCGATGGCGGCGCGCTTGACAACCGTCGAGAATAATCTGGCGCAGCCTCTGCAGCAGCAGCAGCAGTAGCAGCTTCAACAGGCGCATCTGGTACACCAGCCCCAGCAGGTAGCCGTTCAGCTTGCAGGCGGCACCCACAACGTGGCCCCAGCGCCCAAAGACGCAATCCAGCAGACCGCGGTCTCCGCTGGAGTCAAGGCAAACGCCAAGCAGGCGGCTGATCTCTGGCGGGCGAACGAGAGACCAAATTTGTTCATCGTCCGCGGCGGCTTCAACGTTTCGGAAGAGATCAATAGAGGATATTTGCTCATTGTGCTCGATGAGGTGGCCCACGTTTGCGACGACGTCGTCAGGCAACTGAAGTTCTTGCCCGAATTCGCGGTCGAGGATTTCTTCCCCCCCCCGGCAAAAGGGGAGACCCCGGCGGCAATGCCCGCCGAAGTACACTTCGCAATTTTCGTACCTGACCTTATGGAAACGGTCGAGCACGGGATGGAGGGCGCCCCGGCCGTTTGCAAGCAGAGGTCGCTACATTGCGTTCGGAGTTGGAGTAGGTGCAGAAGCTGGTGGAGGTATACCTACGCCGCCATGACTATACTCTGGCGGAGCACTCGGTGAAGGTTCGACAGCTGCTGCTGACAAACATGAACACCGGCCTGCATGAAGGCATGAAAGCGCTCGCGGTGCGGGGAGGCGAGCTGTACAGGAAGCACACCTACGCCGCTCCATCCCCCGGAACAGGGAACGCCATGGTCACACCCACCTTCGAAAAATTGAGTGCATTCGTGGAGGAGGGCGAAGGGTCTAGCCTCGCGGAGCGCAAGCTTCAATTGAAGCCAAATGCAGCCGACGCGAGCGGGGCGAAGAGGAAGGGCGCTCCGGGGGCGGGAGGACAGCGGGCAGCTT
>JAYJMJ010146168.1:0-17419 GCA_036873875.1 Laminaria ephemera
TCTCGTGCCCAAAATCAATATTCAGGATTCCGTCAGTGTTGTTCACTACAAATGACTTCATAAGCGCGGTATTACCACCGACCTGCGAATAGATATCGAGTGCAGATTCAGCTTGCCCTTCAACAGCAACATCAAACACACGCTTGCCAACGGTGAATCCACCCTTCCAGATTTCTGCGAAGTATAATCTCACTTCATAGTCGCCTGGAGTAACCGGGAGCTGCCAGCTAAGTTCAGCACCATCGGCCTGGTCATAACGTTCACTCTGAAAGATGCTCATCGGTACACCGCTAACACCGCTCATATCAATGGTGTTTCCCCTGAACCAGGTCTTTCCGGTATTCACATAGTCGCTGCCGTTTTTATCGTCAGCCCAGTCACCGTTGCTGTCGGTCACTGCGGGACCACCGGCGTTGATTCGGTACACAACCTCATCGCTGACGGGATCATCCAATAGATCAGTAACGGTGACTTGTATATCATCAGTGGCAGACAATGCCCCGTCACTGCCGGTCAGCGTTAACACGTAATCACCTGTCGCAGAAAAGGTCACGCTGGTATCCGGTTCGTCTGCGCTTGCAAAACTAACCTGCCCGGGACCACTTGTTTTGGACCATTCGATATCCAGTGATTGAGACGGCAGACCATCGTCGCTGACAGAACCATCAAGAACCAGAGCGCCACTGATGCTTAGCTGACTATCTGTACCCGCATCGACAGACGGTGCGGTATTAACTGACGGGGTAACCGGACCACTGGCAGATAGTATTTCGATTCCTTTAATCGCCGGGTTGTTTTTGCCGTGATCGAATTCGATATCAAGCACACCGTCCGAGCTTACGGTAAACGTTTCTACCCAACCGGCATTCGGACCCGCCAGCGCCCACACATCCAGGTCGTTCAACACTTGACCTTCAACAGTCACATCAAAGGTACGACCACCGGTGTACCACGCGCCGCTGTAGATTTCGCTGAAGTACAGACGCACTTCATAGTCGCCCGGTGTTACTGGAAAGCTCCACTGCAGTGAATCACCACCACGTTTATCCCAACGCTCAGTCTGGAAAAGGCTTGCAGGGACAGACGGAGTGGCCGATGTGTCAATCGCTTCAGAGGTGCCATAAAAGCGCCCTGTATTTGCGAATGAACTGCCTGCGTTGTCAGCAGACCAGTTACCCGTCACATCGCTTATGGCAGACCCACCAGCGTTAACTCGATAGACAATTGTTGATTCAATCGCCGTGTCCGTCACTGCTATGGTGACTTCGTCAAAACCGCTTAGCAGAGAATCACTGGCGGTAAGACGCAATACATAACTTCCAACCGCATTAAACTGCACCGAAGATAGTCCGTAGGATTCGTTTCCAAATACTACAGCGGCCGGTCCGCTTACCATTGACCACACCAGATCCAGTGAGCTGTTGTCTGCAGGTAAGCCATCATCAGCAACTGTGCCAGTCAGAATAATCGGGTCACCCGGAACTGTTGTCGTTTTATCCGATTGCAGTGCCACAGTCGGCGCAACGTTCACCGCAACAGGAACTGTCGCCACAACGATCTGCACATCGTCTGATGACTGTAGTTCTCCGTCATCCGAAGTGAGCCTGAGCACATACGTGCCAACTGCCGGAAGGACGACTGTTGTCGATGGATCATTTGCAGCAGAGAATACAGCTGCCGCCGGACCACTGATCATCGACCAGGTGTTTACTAGTGTGGCATCTGGCAGGTCGTCATCACTCACCAGTCCGGACAACTGCGTTGCTACGGCCGGTGCAGCCGTTAAGTCAGCCCCCGCATTGACAACCGGCGCTTCGTTTTCATCAGGTGTGATCGGAATTTCCACACTACCCGCCTGAGTCACTTCGATGCCTTTGATCGCAGGGTTCTGCGTTATGCGAGATAAACTGATATTCAGCACATCATCACTTTGTACAGTCACTGATTTCATCAGCGCTTTGTTGCCACCAACATTGGAGAAGACATCAAGTGATGAGATCAATTGACCTTCGACATCTACATCAAACACCCTGCCCCCGGCAACCATCGCCCCGATGTAGTTTTCTGAAAAGTACAGGTTGACCTGATACTGCCCCGGTGCGACCGGCAGTTCCCATTCAAGGTCGGGGCCGCTGGCTTTATCAAAACGTTCGGTCTTAAACAGCTCAGCCGGTACCGAATTCTGCAAGCCGCTGGTATCCACTGCCGCGGTGCTTTTCCAGGTCTTACCAGTGTTAACGTAGCTACTTCCACCGGCATCTGACTGCCAGTCTCCAGCAGCATCAGCCAGTAAAGGACCACCCGCGTTAATTCGATAAATAATGTTAGCGGTGGTTGGCGTTGAACCGTCCGTTACCAGTACCGTGAGGCTGGCACTTGTTGTCTGGTCTCCGTCAGTTGCTGTCAGATCAAGAACGTAGGTGCCTGCACTTGAAAACGTGACATTGCCCGTTTCACTGGACGCATCAGAGAACGTCACTGAGCCCGGACCCGACACCTTTGACCATGAACTGTTCAGCGTATTATCAGGCAACCCGTCATCGGAGACACTGGCGTTAAGAGCAACCGGTACACCCACTGTCACTGCACCTGGCGCGTAGATCGTTACATCCGGTGCAGTATTCACTGCGATGCTATTCAGCGGTAACACTCGCATGAAATCCCAGGTCGCCGGAAATGGTTGAGCCCCGACCGATGTTGAAATAATACCCACCGCCAGTTTAGTTGAACCGCTTAGCCAGGTGGCAGGAAAGTCAAACGAGCTGATTTGTGCTTCGGGCGCAGTCTGACCATTCGTGGTAATTTGATAATAAGCAGTCGCGATAGCAGACGCCGGATCAACTTCAATCATAAGATCAACGTAATCCGATCCACCAAACGTGTCTGTCATCTTCTGTTCAAGGTATGCCTCGCCTGCGACTTCAATGAACATTTGTGCAGTATCATTTTTGATAACCAACTTCAGGTAGTTATCCTGATCACCGGTACCGATAAACAATCCCATGGACTGATGATTTTTGGCTTCAAACCCCGAGAACGGAGCCAGTATTCGGGTGTGCGCACGGAACACCGGACTCAAAGGTGATACATCAACACCAAACTGGAAACCGTATTGTTGGGAGTTCTTTTCTTTTAACGGATCACCGGCAGGCACGCTGTCTATAGTGACAACACCTGCTGCGCCAATGATGGTCATTTCATTAAGATCGAACTGCGACTGGTAGTCGTCAACACCGTTTGTCATCAACCCGGAGAAACCAAGACGCGCCAGGAAACCCGGATCGGGACTGTCATTCTCCCACTGATAGTCAACGTCAAGGCTGGTACCAGCACCGTTTGTAGAGTCAAGTGCAAACGGATCTTCTATGTCGGGAATGTTGTCATTGTCGTCATCCGGATCGAGTAGATCAGATATCTGATCGGCATCAGCATCGGCTGGCACATCTGCGGCCGAACAACCATCCGTGCCATTGGCAATTTCATCATCGTTGGTAAAGCCGTCCTGATCCGCATCGCCGTTGCCACTGGTAACAACACAGGCACCGCCGCCTCCATTACCCTCATAGTCATCGGGTTCATAGATGATGATATCTTTACCCTGCAAGTCAGCTACCCAGATGGTACCGGGGAAGATGCCGTTGTCAGATTGTGCCGTCACATCCAGCGGGCTTGATCCGACATTGGAAAACAGAACATTTATATCATCAAGGGCACCGGAGGCTTTAAACGACACTCGATAAACTTTGTTATCCCATGAAGTGGCAAGCAGGTCGCCGTTAATATCACCCGAGAAATTACTGGCTGTGTATTCGGTTAGTCCGTTAGTTGAACGAGCCAGAGATACCAGCGACTTGTTTTTATTATGTTTCCCGTTACCGTTAGTACCCGGGCCATAGTAATTACATTCGATTGAATTACCATTTTCTACGGGGGACTGAGGATTGGAGTTATTAAACTTGTTCTGGGTACTGCCCCGTGTTGGATTAGGGTGACCGCCGTAATAACCTCGCTCGGTAATCAGGTGCAGAGCATCGTGTTGCGTGTTACCAGGTTCCTGACGACCATTACTGCAATTGTTCGGTGCACCACCCCACCCTGAGTTAGGCCCGTTGTCCCACGAGTACATTTTGCCATTTTGCATAACGATGACATCGTAGGGGTTTCTGAAGCCGGGTGCATAAACCTGTACGGGACCACCCGGGACTATCTTCGCCTGGTTCTTTCCGCGGTTGCCACCAAACGGATCATTTTGATCATTGTTGCCGGCACGGTCTTCATCATTGAGCGTTGGCAGATCGTAAGTGGCCTCACCAATCTGATCCAGATCAATCTCGAGGATCGCGGCACTCAACGCATATTCGGGAAGCAACGCAAAGTTGTTCGACGTAGCCCCCATATTGGTATTACCACCAGCCGCCAGGTAAAGCGTTGATCCCACCAGCGCCATACCATTACTGTGGTGATTCTCTTCCGATCTTGGAAGGCCTCTGACCAGATCAAGTTTATCCCACCCGTTAGATGTCAACGTAAGCCGCGACAGCACGCCCGAATTAGTATCAAGGCCTGTGGTGTTTCCACTGTGTCCACCGCCGATTCTCGGATCACTGGAGTGCACGTAAATAACAGGGGACGACGCGGTACCGGTAACTAACAGTCCAGTCACGAGCCTGGATTTCAATGTAGTTTTTTTACTGCCGTCGTCATTGTGGTTAAGGATATTTTTAACAGACGTGATGGTGTCGGTATCGGTGACATCATAATCGTTTGAATCATTTCGCTCGACAGTGAAAACCTTGATAAGACCGTCCATGAACGCCACATAGAGCCTGCCGTCCGGTCCGAACTGAAGCGATGTCGGTTTACCATTGCCAAACCCTTCAAGCGTACTTTTACCAAACGGGAACGACGCCGGATTTGCAGCGCTCATGACAGGTTCATTGATATCAAAACCTTCACCGTTAAGATCAATGACCTCAACGCCCGCCGCACCGGTATGGTTTAGTATCAATCGACCGGGAAGTGCTCCAAATTCATTCGGTTCAAAGCCGATGACCAGGTCGAAGCTTTCCGATGGCGATAGTTTAATCGGACCACCGGTGTTCACTGAATAGCGCTGAGAATCGAGCTCATCCAGAAACAGGTTATCAATGATCAGTGTCCCTGAATCAGCGGAACCACTATGAGTCAGCGTAATGATGGCAGACTCTGCCTCACCGGGCGTTACCTGACCAAAATTAATTTCCTCCGCACTCAGGGTGAGTTCCGGAATCTGCGAGCCTGATTGGCTGGCGGTAACCACCATGGGTTCCGGCCCTGATACCGGTACCTTGTACAGTGCGAACAGACACGCAACCAACAGAGCGACGACACTGGCGCCACGAAAGAACAACTGGGAAACACTCGACATTTTATCCATCCAAGATTCAGATCGACGGTGCTATTTTTCAGAGTTGCTGTCGTGTTTGTGTGATCTCGCGCTTCCTGCACGAGCAGCCAGCGCCCGACTATGGCTACCGACTGAATAGTTCTAACAACAAATACCGTTTAAAAGCAGACAACATTTTTCACCGCCAGTAAAAACTATCGGCAGCTGTACCTGTTCTGAAGAATGGCAATGCTGGTGCCCCGGTGTCACTCGACGTTATTGCCCCTTAACCGGCGGCTAAGCTTCTGATTTTGATATGTAAAAAGGAATTCAGAGCAAACAAACGGAAACGTAGTTTAATTCACAAAAATAAGGATCAGGGAAATCAAAAAACGGGAGGTGAACAGTGAGCCATTAAACTCACCAAATCATTGTGTTCCAGGCTTAACTTCGCTGGCATTCGCCACCGCATCTCTGGCGATATTTCTGGCTGATCGTTTGCGCTGATGTGTATCACTGGCGTGCACCATGTCTTCAGTCATACACCAGTCGAGTTCAGTGACTTTCAGTTTGCGATGCCACACCCAGAAGTTAAATAGTCGCTCCGACAAAAAAGCACAGATCCTGTTCTGATAGGGATCATCTATCAGTGCTGTTTTATCATCAAGCGGCAGCAGCAGGTCAAACACAAAATTGCAGTAGTCATCAAAGTGATGCCAGTGCGTCACAAACAGATTATTCCAGTGCGCGTGTCTGTGTTGGGTAAAAAACCGGTGCGCATCGCGAGCAAGCTTGTTGTCTTTTTTTGCCATGAGTGACAGACAATCAAAGAACGGATGAATCGGGTGGGCATTGCCGTACTGCTGAAGAAATCCACCGACCGGCAGGTTGTTGGATCTGGGCAGCAGGATATCCGCATTCTGTAACTCTTCTTCCAGCAGCTGCGGATAGTCAATTTCGGATAGTTGTCGAACCAGATCTGACTGTGCGATCTGGTAGCCAGACGCATAATTCCCTACCCCGCCAACACTATCACTTCGATACGGCTGCGAAGCAGCTTCTGCCAACCAGGCAGACTGTGCAGATTGGATCAAATAGCGACGGTAATGACAGAAACCAACCGCATCTGTTGGCCGGTTTTTCCAAACCGAGTAGAAACCGGTCAATTCAGAAAATCGATTATTTCTCGACGCGATGTTGTTACCAAAGTCGTCCCGGTGATCACCAAACGACTCCTGGTGACAACCAACCTGTAAAACGTCGATACCAGTGCCATCTAACTCAATGGGCCGGTGTGTGGCGCAATGCACCTTTAACATTGTCGAATTTTTCTATTTGGGATGGTTTGTGTGTCACTCACAGACCGTACCAGCCGCTGTTTACCCGGATTTAGTGGTAGTCGTTATGAGTGGAAGGCTGTCGACTGCACCAGTCAACCTGTGCCGTGATTAGAAACAATTCAAACTGGTGCGGGATGAAAGGTGGCTTACAACATAAGCCACCCTAATCGGACTACTCGTCTATTCCTGTATAAGTAGTTGTTTCGTCTTTGAAGTCATCTACTGTCGGGTACAACACCACCTCTACCCGTCTGTTCTGCTGGCGACCGTGTTCTGAATCATTCGGAGCGACTGGTTTAAATTCTCCGAATCCGGCTGCTGACAGATTTCGTGGATCAATCTGTGTTTCAAACTGCATGTGGCGCACAGCGGCCGCAGCTCTGGCAACCGACAACTCCCAGTTACTTGGGAAACGACGCTTAAGGCCGGCACCGATTGGTACATTGTCGGTATGACCTTCTACAACGATTCGCCGGTTGTCGTAGGACTGGATTATTTCGGCCAGTTTGGTCAGCTTCTCACCACCCTTTTTGGTCAGCTGCGCACTGCCCGGTGCGAAGAAATCAGCATTACCCAAACGAATTGGTATTGAATTGTCAGCCCGTGTTTGCTGCACCGTGATGTTTTCAAGCTTGGCGTCGTTCAACTCACCGGTCAATGAAACACGCAGTGCTTCGGCCTCGGCGATGACGGCATCGCGCTCATCCTCAGCCATCTTTTGCGCTGACCGCAGGTCATACAGCTGTTGCGACGCAATACCAAGATCGGCTTCATACTTACTGAGATTGAATCTAAGCTTGTCCAGATTTTCAACGTTCGACAGATTCTCCGTCTGGGCCAGCTCTAACTGCTCGGTCAACGACTGGTTAGAGAATTCTAATCCAGACACTTTCTCAGAAGCCGATGCTTCACGAATGGCCAGATCACTAGCTCGAGCTTCAAGCTCATCTACCTGAGCACGCAGCGCCAGAACCTGATCGGAACCTTCGGCCATCACCATCTCTACCTTTTGACGGGTAGCATTCAGTTCAGCTTCAAGCTCGCTATTCAGGCCACTCAGCTTCAGCACTTCGTCTTCAGCGTTTGCACCATTGATCTCAAGCACTGTTATCTTTTCTTTTAAACTGCCAAGTTGTTCAGCACCGTCGGCTGTCACCACTTCCAGCTTTTCACTTGTCAATTTCAACTGATCAGTGAGCTGTCCGTTGACATCCTTGAGCTTGGCGATCTTCTCAGCCGTTAAATCACGCTTGGTCAAAAGCCCTGCTATTTGCGATTGCATCTCACCGAGCTTCATTTCACCCTGTGACTGTAAGCCCGTCAGCTGTTGTCGGCTTGCCTCCAGTTCGGAAATTCGGGTTTTCAGATCAATTATCTTGTCGTCACGATCCGACACTTCGGCATTGAAAAAATTATCGCTCTGGTCTTTTTCAATCTTCAGTGAGGCAAGCTGTTCGTTCAGATCAGCGATACCCTGGTCCCGTTTGCTGAGCATGGTTTCCAGAGCCTGGCGTTCATCTGCAAATTCATTGGTTGCAGACAACAGTCGTTGCTCAGCTGCTTCCTGAGTGCTGGTCAATTCAGAATGCAGACCTGTGATCTCTTCCTGTAGCGACTCGATCGAGGCGTTAGCAGAATCCCGCTCACTACCAAGCATCGCTATCTGGCTATTAAGATTGCTGATAGAGCTCAACGCCGCTTGAAGCTCATGCTGGCGGGTATCAAGTTCTTTCTCAAACCCTAACAAACGTCCGTTAAGATCATTGGATGTAGCCTCCAGATGCTGTCTCTGGCTTAACAGCACATCCCGTTCTGACGTTACACCGTTTAATTCTGATTGAAGGTCACTGGTGTCTTTTTCCAGAGCAGCCACTGCCGCCTTGGTGTTTTCATGAGCCTGTTGCTCTGACAGAAACGCGCTGTTGTAATCTGTTGCTTTGTCCTCAAACAGACTCAGCGTACCGGCCAGATTGTCGCGCTCTTGTTGAAAATTGTTGGCGAGTGTATCAACTTCGCTAAGTTTGCTTTGCATGACCGACAATTGATCAGCCGCCACGTTCTTTTCATTGTTCAATTGATCCAGCTGGACCGTCAATTCGTCAATCAAATCTGACTTCTGATTAAGAATTCCATTGACCGCGGCTATTTCGGTACGTGCCGAATCTCTTTCTGCCGCGAGCGCATTCACTTGCGACTGTAAATCTAACAACGAATCTTCTTTCTGCGCCACCAGACCCTGTAGATCAGCGCCCTGATTCCTTGCTGTTTCGTGATCAACCGTTACCGATTGCAATTGCGCCGAAACATCTGCAAGTTCGACTTCCTTCTCGGCAAGCATCTGGGTGAGCTGACTGGCTTCATCCTTCGCGTTGTCATTACTCAATACAAGTTGATCGTACTGACTTCGGAGATCGGCCAGGTTATTTTCTTTCTCATCAATCAGCGAGTCAGTTGTCACCTTGCTGTTCAGAATGGTATCGCGGTCAGCGGTGATACCGGCAAGCTCTGCATTTAGATCTTCCAGCTGCTGGTTCCGCTCGGCCAGTTGTGCAGCAATTGCGGCAGCATCCTGTTCTGCCTGTTCTTTCTCTATTCCCAGAGCACTCAGATTGGTCGACAACTCAGCTAAAGCACGATCTTTCTCTGCCAGCAATTCATTTGAAGACGCTGTACCGTTTTGCAGCGCCTGTTCTGCCTGCTCTTTCTCAAACCCAAGAGCATTAAGGTTGGTCTCCAGTTCAGCTAACGCCCGGTCTTTCTCTGCCAGCAGTTCGTTTGAAGAGGCAGTCTCTGATTGCAGCGCCTGCACTGAACCGATTTGAGTTTCCATTTGATTGGCCAGCGCGTCCAGTTCGAACTGTGCGTTGTCCCGTTCACTCAGCATCAGGTTGAGTCGGCTTTCAAGGTCTGCTTTTTCGGCATTCAGCGCATCTTTCTGCGAATTAGCAGAGTTCAATAGCGCCTCAAACTCCGCTACCTGACGACGTAAGCCGTCGACATTGGCCATGGTTTCAATGTTCAACGAATCTGATTCGTATCTGGCCTTTATGATCTCTTTCAGGCGGGCCGCCACGTCATCAACGGTGCGATTATCCAGAGCCATGAGTTCACGGGTTCTGGACATGAGAAATTCATTGTCGCCACTGCTGCTGGTGGTTGTCGTGGTAGTTTGAACGGTGGCTTGTGCAAGCACCAGCCCGTCCATACTGCCAGTCGACGCTAATTGAGCTCCCTGATTCACAGAACCAGTGGCACCACCGACAAGACTTCCGTTTACTGCTCTGGCTATCTGCGTTGGCTGTACATCTACACTCACGGCGCTGACACCCACACTGGATGCCGCATCAGCCTCTGTCGAGACAATGGCTTTTACCAATAAAAGAGTGCCAAATAGTCCAAGAGACACCATCGGCATATTCATCGATGTCATTGCTCTTGATGCAGCTACCGCATCGGATGAGTTGTTTACTGCTTGTTCGCTGCCAGTTCTTCTAAGTACCATGTCCCGCCCTATTGAATATATTTGTAAATACCGCTACTGCAGTGCAAGTGTAGGCGTAGAATTCAATGTTGCCAGAGCTATGAGCGATGAAAGTACAAGATTTTTTTTCAGTAGTTGAAACAATGTTTTATGATTTTCTGGGCGAACTTCGATTGCGGATATCATTGCGCCATTTTATTTACGCTGGCAGCTTGATGGAGCAAACTTCCGTCAACACAGTGTCATCTGTCCGGGATGTTCGGCTCACGTGAAATACAGGATGGATTAAACAAAAAAAAGAGCCGCATAAGCGGCTCTTTTTAACTACATCAGTTTATTGTCTACCTACGACATAACCACTAACCCGGGTTAACCCCAAGCTTCTTGAGCAGATCAATAGTTAGTCCACCAGTCGCCATGCCGTGATCACGCTGATAGTTCTCAATCGCTCTAACAGTGGGTGCTGACAGTTCACCGGAGATCACACCGATATCGTATCCAGAGTCTGACAAAGCGCTCTGAAGGCGTTTTATCGTCGCCTGGCTTGTATTGGTCTCGCACAACACCGGTACCCATTCAAGCTTCGAATCTGAAACCTGGATCTTTCTGGATACTTCCCGGGTTACCGCTGGAATTGCAATTCGTGATTCTGTTGCCTCTGAAACCAGACGGCGGATTCGCTTTGCCTGAAATTTTGCAGGCACCTCAACCTTTTTAACGGCCGCTGGTGTCAACACAACCGTTCTGCTCAATGTTGTTGTCTTGGCCGGGGTTTCCCGTTTACAAATCATGCTGCCAGTCTTGCGATAGTCAGAAGAGGAAGCAGACGACATGTTAGTTGATTGCCAGAAGTGACGACCATCTGCAGTCTTAACTCTTTTGGTGATTTCGCGGTAACGTGCCGGAATTGCAGTGCGAACTTCGCGCGCCGGTTCAATCAGTTTGCGTACTCGGACCGTATCGTAGCGCGTCGGCTCTTGTATGAACTTCGAAGAGGGAGCAGATTTCATCACCGTTTTTTCAACAGTCTTATACACTGCAGGCACTTCAACCAGACACATGATGTCTCCGGTAGCGTTGTCAATTTTTTCAATGCTGCCACGGCCTTTTTTCCAAATGACTTTGGCGTCTTCTACTTTAATTCGTTCTGTGACCTTCCCGTACACTGCAGGGACTTCAATCATCTTGCGCGATGCGGAGGCAATCACTTCTTTTTGTTCAACCCATTCGTATTTGGCAGGGATCACCTTTACCGTCTCGGAGGCTTCCGACACCAACACTCTTTCTGTTACCTCTTCGTAGACTGCTTGCTGGTAAAGCTCATGGAAACACTGACCACCAGCCGCAGATTCAATCGCTGCACCACCGGCTGATGCCAGAGCCAACAAACCCTGACTCGCTTCAACTGTGCTGTACTGAGAGCCTGACACCCACATTGATGATGCCGGCGATAACTCAATTGTGTCTGTTTCGGTGCCGTAGGTAGCGGGTATCACTTGTAGATCAGCGGTTGCCGGGCTTACCTGAACCTGCTCTTCAGCCCATTTATAAGTGGCTGGAACAATTTTCAGAGACTCCGTCGCCTCTTTTATCACAACGGTGGAACTCTCGGTACGAAATTTAGCCGGAATCATTACCCGTGCGTAGCACTCACCGGGTTTGGCGTGCGGTATAAAAGACATCATGCTGTCAGCGGCACCCGCAAGGCCCCAAACGCTACTGCAAGCCCCCAATACAGCGGCTTTGAATAATAGTGCTTTCATAAAATTGTTCCGGTTACTTTGTATTTCTCTGGCACTGAAAGCAGAATCGGAATTACCGCTAGGTTCCCTTTATGAATCGGTATCAAAAAGATCTGTGTCGCAATGCCGCGTAGCACCACGCCAGCACACTCCATGCCGTAGCACAGGAAATAGAAAAAACAAGCACTATTAGATTGTTAAATATTATCATCCAGTCATACGGTTCACCTGTTAGACAGAGCGGTAGAAATTGTACGGTCTGGTTTGCCCTACGAAGTCGTAGAAGTGCTGATCCGAAATACATGCCCGTCAGGATGGCGGATGTGCATCTCACGAACATTCCAGGGCATGTCCGTGGGTTCCCAGGTGATATCAATACCGATGGCTTTGCAATGCTGGTAAACCTTGTCGATGTCATCAACCCACCATGACATCCAGACACCCTTGTCTGTTACTTCTGCATCAAACGTCGTCTTGTTGGAACCCCGGCCTCTGCTACCTTGTCCGTCCTGACAAAGAAATATTTCGCAATCACCAGAACAGACACCGCCAAAGCCTGGCGGATCTCCCCACTCCCAGCCCTTTTCCCAACCAAGTGACTCGAACCACGCAAAAGATTCCGTGATATTTGAAACATTAAGAATCGGTGTTATTTGTTCAACACGCACAGTGGATGACTCCGTACAAAGACACCACGCATTGTCACCCTAATCCACAGTGTTTATCAAACGGACCTGCGTCGTTATTGTCGAATGGCACAATCAATGCGCCACCGGAATTGACGACACCGTGCCATGCGCAAAAATAGATTTTGTAATCGTGATACCGGCATAGATCAGCTGAAAAAGCTCAAGTTGAGACAGCGATCATCGTTAACAGTGATGCAGGCCTAACTTCTGATGGCCTGTCACGACCAAGAGGTTATTATGGCTCAAGTAAATGCTAGCGCCGAACAGGCCTTCAGCAGCCAGTCCGATCACAGTGACAGCCAAGCGGCTGACGGCATTCGATCCTACTTCAAGTCTATTCGTGATCCCCACCGCTCTCTGCTATTACTGCGGTTTTCACTACTCAACATGTTCGCTTTTGCAATGCTTGGTGTTGCCTACACCCAGGGCTATGTGCATAAAGTAATCAACGCAGATCAGACCTATCTGTCAGTGGTTATATTTATTGTATTTCTAGTCGGATTGGTTATATGTGCGCATAAAACCTGGATCACTAATTTCGAAATAGACGCCATCAATAGTTCAGATGGAATTCGCTCTGCCTCAATTAGTCACCTGACTAACGCTATGACAAGTGAGAGCGTTGAAAGCCGCACGATTCTTAGTGGGTCTTTGCGTATGCGATTGTCACATCGAATATCAGTAGTACGCCATCTTGGTAATACGCTGGTGTTACTTGGTTTAATAGGAACAGTTCTGGGGTTCATTATTGCTCTTTCCGGAGTCGACCCTGAAAAAGCTTCTGACGTTAATTCAATCGCACCAATGGTCTCAACTCTGATTCAGGGCATGTCTACCGCCTTGTACACAACATTGATCGGTTCGATTTTGAATGTCTGGCTGATGGCCAACTATCAGTTACTGGCCGGAGGAACTGTCACATTGATTAGTTCTTTGCAGGAAGCGGTCGAAAAAGATGCGTGATTCTGACCTGTTCGATGAGGAAAGCACCTCTACTTTATTTCGCGACGTTATCATGCTGGCTCTGGCAGGCTTTGTTACGCTTGTTATGCTGTTGCTTCCGCATATCAACCCGAAGGCTGTCGCTGAGGAATCGTCTAAATCACCTGGCAACCTGACGGTAGAATTGCGTTGGCCCGACGACATCAATGCAGATGTTGATCTTTGGGTTGAGGCACCGGGTGATACGCCAGTCGGATACTCAAACAAAGGCGGCCGTGTGTTTAATCTGCTGCGTGATGACCTTGGTGACACCGCCGACCTGACCGGTTTAAATTACGAATTCACCTACTCGCGCGGTGTGCCCGAAGGCGAATACGCGGTTAACGTACATCTATACCGAAACCCCGCCGCGGTTTATCCAATTCCCACCACCGTTGTGGTAAGCCTGAAAAAGCCAGGCTACAAATCGGCCAAACAGATTCTTGTATCCAAGCTTGATCTGACTCATCAGGGTGAAGAGTCCACCGTTTTTCGATTCAACCTGGATGACAAAGCCAACCTTGTGACAGGAAGTGTTCACAACTTGCCGAAGAAGCTGCGAAACAAAAAATCATGACTATTACAACTCACTGGTTTGTCATTGGTGCAGCGCTGGTGTTGCTGTTGTCTACTATCGCAATCTGGGCACCGCGCTCGGTAAAAATAAAAGTCACTGCGCTGTTTTGTGCAGCTTTATTTCTACCGTTGGGATACATCAGCCTGAACGACATTCTCAGTCGACCTAAACCAATGCAGCTTGAGTCAGCACACAAACAGTTGGAAGAAGTCGGTGTACTGAGCTCGCTCATGAAGGAAAACGAAGGCATTTACCTCTGGTTGCAACTACCCGACGTAGAAGAGCCACGGTCCTACAAGCTGCCGTGGTCCGAGAATATGGCAAAGCAGTTACACCAGGCCAAACAAGAGGCCGAGGCCAGTGGCACAAACGTGCAAATGAAAAAGCCGTTCGAGCAATCACAAGACGAGAAAGATCCTGTTTTCTACGCCGCGCCTCAGGCAGCATTGCCACCAAAAGTAGCGCCAGCTGAACAACCGATCCTGTTTAAATCGGCTTCAAAATAGTTTCACTGCGCAAGCCAGTCATCCCGGCTGGTTGTTTTTATCTTCAGGGTTTTGAGCTGACCCTCTCTGGATACCAGAATTTCAGTGGCTACCCCAGCTGCACCGGAATTCCATAATGCCTGATACAAACCACGCATCGACACCACCCGAACGCCATCTATGCCAATAAGTGCATCGCCCTTCAGGATACCGCCTGCTTCAGCGGGGCTACCTCTTGCAACACGTACCACCTCAAGGTCGGGCAAGCTCTCGTTCAATGACACTCCCAGCCAGGGACGATCATGATGGGACGAATTCCCCTTGGTAAGCAGGCGTCCTAACTGTGCACTCAGATGCTCGATGGGTATAAACAGATTGCCGCTTTGCGATTGACCGCCGACACCCGCAGAGATATCACTCAACAATAAGCTGCCAATGCCCACCAACCTTGCATCGCGATTGATCAGCGCGGCACCACTAAAGTTTCTGGTGGCCGGTGAGGTGTAAAAAGCCCGCTCAAGGTGGTATTCCCAGGATCCTGCAAAATCCCTGACATCTGCAATGCGCGTAACGTGTGCAGATTCAGTTCCGCCATAACCCAGAACAACTACGTCTTCATCTATACCAATATCTTCCGACCGCCCTAACGCAATAGCGCCGATACCTTCGGGTAGCGTGGCCCTCAGTAACGCAAGGCCACTTGCATGATCGTTGGCGACAACCTCTGCGGCCACTGTTTCGCCGTTGTTGAAGGTAACCCGGACGCTCTCTGCCTCCAACACCAGGTAGCCAACGGTGACCATCAGTCCGCTTGCATCGATTACCACAGCACTGCCGTGTCTTTTAGATCCGAGTGTGTCTACGGTCCGACCAGACTCCAGCACACGGGTTTCCAGCTCTACGATGGACAGCGCGTATTCCGTTGCTGAAGGCTCGGCTGCAGCAACTCTTGCCAGCAACAGGATCATCAGCGCTTGAACAACGACTTTTAAGGATTGACACATTATGAAAATGCTCACGGGTGGCCAGGCTGTAGTTTGCCACGGATAAGGTGATTCGTGAATCAACAACCTGTATACGGGGTCGATAATAATCACACGAATGACTAGGTTGTCTGACAGACTGGTAAAACTGATCACCTGACACTTGCCGGCTTAGGGAGTAAAATTCAGACATTCGGATTTGATTGAGATATACCTTGCCTCCATTGCTTAAGGCCGGCCTTATTTTCGGCTACGCCGCGTTATGCCTGTTCGGGACACCAGCCTTCGCACATGATGAAACACCCGCTGACGCGAACGCCGGTTCATCGGCAATTGATCAGCGCCTGACCCTGACCCGTTCCACTAATGAAAATCGCTTTGCCATTGCTTCCCATAAATCAAATTATCTGCTGCCGCTTACCCTGACAACCGAACCGGGTATCGATGACGGTCAGGTGGCTGAAATAAAGTTCCAATTCAGTCTGGCTGTGCCGGTGCGACGGGAGCTATTCAACACATCAGCCTTTGCTGCGTTTGGCTATACCAATCAGTCTTACTGGCAGGCCTATAATAGCGGCCTGTCCAGTCCGTTTACTGAAACCAATCATGAGCCCGAACTGTTCGTGGCCGTCCCATATAAAAAAACGCTAATGGGTTTCAGCCAACGCGGTGTAATTGTCGGTGTGTCACACCAGTCAAACGGAAGAACTCCCCCGTTCTCACGCAGCTGGAACCGCTTGTATGCAGACTTTCTATTTGAACGCGGCAACACCTATTTTTCGTTCAAAACGTGGTATCGCATTCCCGAGGAACAGAAAGAAGACATCCTGCAGGCAGAGGGCGATGACAACCCGGATATCGAAGACTACTTCGGAAAATTTGAACTGACAACACTGTACAAAAATGGCGGTCATAGCCTATCCGCCATGCTAAGACACACGTTGAATAGCGACAATCGGGGTGCACTGCAAATTGACTACGATTTTCCTATGTCCGGTAAGCTGAATCTGACCGCACACTTTTTCTCTGGCTATGGTGAGAGCCTGATCACGTACGACAAGCGGGTTCAGCGGCTGGGAATTGGATTTCGATTATCCAACTGGCTGTAGGCTTTTATCTTGCCGCCAACCCGACAAACCACTAGTCACATTGTGATGCAAAGGCATCGACGACAGTCATATCTTGCAAGCGCTCAGGGTCAGTGTTTTTTGCATCAACAACGTCACGGATACGGATCTCGATAATCTGCTTTTGGTGAGCTTGTTTTATCTGTCTGAAAATTTCCGGATCATGCTCGCCAGAATCGCCGATCAGAATAAACTGACGCTCCGGGAACTGTGTCAGTAGGGTCTCAATCTGGGCAGTCTTCTGTTCCACGGTTGCCTTGCCCGACCCTCCGACAAGTTTCCATAGATCCCGGTACGATGCGCTCTCAAACGGATTTGTTCTGACGTTTTTCATGTGAACGCTTCCGGCAGGAAATCCGAAGTCCTCTAGAAATCCGGCAATCGGGGCATAAAGCTGCCACGGCCCACCAGAGACATAATGAAATACGGTTTCACTACTGAATGCCTGGTACGTCTGCGCCATACATGGAGCCTCGGCAAATGGTTTGAAAAACGTATTATTCAATACCGCCTTCTCACCGGCCGGTATGTCTGTAATTTTAACCGTATCATCAATATCTGAAACCACAGAGAGTCCCGTGGGAGGAATCATTCTGACCTTGCCCCTACCACTGTACCGGTCGCTTATCGCTGTAAACTCCAGCCAACC
>JAYJMJ010146276.1:0-17418 GCA_036873875.1 Laminaria ephemera
GAGTTAATGATGACTTTGGAACTTTAGATTCTAAAAAAATATTTTCAGAATTTGAGCAGTGGTTTAGACATTATTTAATAGCATATAAAGAAGATTTGAAATAGGTTATATGTCAAACATTCATATAGTGATAATTTCATTTCACCCATATCATTGAAAACATAGTAAAAAAATCTATTTTTAAATATTTTATTTTTATTAGAATTATATTTCAAAAAGAATAAATAGTTTTGGACGAATTTAAAATATGTATTTTAAATAAGTATCGAAAAGACTGTCCGGCATCAAACTTAAGAGTATTAATTTAATCAAAGACAAAAACGCTATGCGTTTTTTGACGAATATATAAGATCATATAGCCGGTTAACAAATTAAGGATATTGTAGTCCTCTTTTCGATAATTTTAAGAGTATTTTATTGTTTAAAAAGGTTTTCAAATTTATAATTCACACCTATAAATAATTTAAAGAATAAAAAAAATAAGTAATCTTTTAGAAATTATTCAGTTTTATTACAAACTTCATTTTCTAATCCATCTTTACAAAGAACATCAAATAATTCCTCATTTGTTAAGAATCCAAGTAATTTACCATTAATAATTAAACTAGGTAATTCCTTCCCTTGAATTTGATAGTTTTGACTAATTAGTTTAATTGCTCCAGTTTTCTCAGCATCAAAGTTAAAAATTAAAACATTATCTTTTAATTTTTGTTTAACATAAGTTAAGTGTACACCTTGATCTTCACAACTTGGACATTTCTTTTTATCTCCATAAAAGAAAAGAACTGTGTTTAAATTTGATTGACATAAATTTTCAATTTTTTGAGCTAGTAACCAATAAGTAACTTGAACATTTGAATAATAATCTTTAATTCTTTGATAATCTTCTTCATTTGAATTAGCATTATTAATATATTGTTCTAATTTAATTGTTGAGTCTCCAAGATTTTGGATACTTGTAAAATATGCTCCTTTAATTGTATCACAAGAAACATTATTTTGTGTTTTTGTATCAACTAAATAATCAATGTATTGGGATTCAACTAACATTTTTTGATAATCTAAATCTTGTTCTTGTAATTGTGAATATAATGTGTCTACACGCATTTCTTCAACAGAATTACCGATAAATAATCCTAGAAAAAAAATAATATTTGTTAATAAAAGAACTCCAATATGTCTTAAAATGTTCACTTTTTGTCTCATTCTATATAAATAAAATAATTATGCCTTTTTAAAGATAGTTATTTAAATAAAATGTATAGAATATGAATAATTTAATAAAAAATTAATTATCTTTGTTCCAAGTATTTTGTTTTTTAAATACAACTCTATAAAAAACTTTTAACCAAATATACGCAATAATAAATTTATATACAAAAAAGTAATATACAAATGTAAATGTTGCTTTTATATTTCTTAAAAATCCAGTTTTTTCATTAGTTGCAAAATATGACATATAAATAAAAATAAACATTAATCCAAATAATACTAATGAAGTGAATAATGTTTGATAATTATAGTCAAGCCAAGTACTATTCCAAGTCCAAGAAGATATGTATGTTGCGAAATCAAAGTTTGTTAATATCCATCTATTAATTGTGTGATATACTCCTTTAAGGAATAAATACATCATAGTTAAAACTCCAATAAAACCTAAAAATCCAGTACATGCAACAAGAGGCATATAGAAAAATCCAAATTCCCCATAATGTTTATTAAATAAAAAATGTTTATAGTCAATTACATTTAATAACGTTCCATGATACCAACGAGTCCTTTGAGATATAAATCCTTTTATTGTGTCAGGACATTTAGTATAAATAATTGCTTCAAGAGATTGTTTTAGTTTGTAATGTCTATCTTGAAGTCTTAATGCCATTTCCAAATCTTCAGTTTTGTGTGCGTGTTTAAATCCACCAAGTTCTTCACGAATAATATGAGTCCTATATGTAGAAAGTGGTCCTGGCGTTACATGAATACAATCTAATTTTCCAATAATATATTTTAAAAAAATATTTAATATATATTCCAGAGCTTGAACTTTTTGTAACATGTTATTTTTTTCAGCAACTTTCATAACAGGCATCACCGCAGCAATACTATCATCAGAAAATTCCTCCATAATATGTCTTACTGAATCTTTGTGAACATATCCATCAACATCCAAACATGCAAAAAATGGAGTTTCTACATATTGTAAAGCATTGTTTACTGCTGTATGTTTTCCACCATTTTTTTGTTTTAATAATTTAAATTTGTATTTTTTTTGTAATTGTTTTGCTACATTATAAGAATTATCTGTTGAACCATCATCAACAACAAATAAATGTAATTTTTCTAAAGGATAATCTAATTTGAATAAAGATTTTAAAGTTGGTCCAATGTTTTCTTGTTCATTCCACATTGGCATAATAATAGAAATTTCTGGTAAATCTTCTCTTTTGTATTTTACTTTTATATTAGCATCAGGTTTAAATAATAATACAGATAACCAAAATAAAGAGAAATAAAGTCCAACAAAATACAAAATCCAAATAATAACCTTTGCGATTTGGTCATCAATTGCTACTGCCATAATATATAAAAGTATTTTTATGCTTTTAAAGGTTTAGAATTAAATAATATATAATATAGTGTATTTAAAATAAAATAAAAAAATCCAAAGGAAATTTTAGGAGTATGAGTGTCCAAGCATTTGGAAATCTTCTTCTTCTTTTTCAACAATAATTTCAATTGCCGAGATAAAATCTTTTTGAGTTACTTTATTTCTATTATCTCTAATTGCAAAATATCCAGCTTCAGTTGTTAAAGCTTTTAATTCAGCACCTGTGAAATTTTCTGTTTGATTTGCAATTTCTTTTAAATCAATTTTAGTAGTTTTCATTTTATTAATATAAATTTCTAAAATTTCAACCCTACCATCTCTGTCAGGCATTGTAACTTCAATATGTCTCTCTAATCTCCCTGGCCGAGTAATCGCTTCATCTAAAGTATCAATTCTATTTGTAGCTGCAATAATTTTTACATTATCTAATGCATTAAATCCGTCAATTTCTCCAAGTAGTTGCATAAATGTTCTTTGCGCTTCTCTTTCCCCACCAGTTCCAAGTTCAACTCTTCTACTAGCGATTGAATCAATTTCATCAATAAAAATAATTGAAGGAGCTTTTTTTCTTGCCATTTCAAATAAATCTTTTACTAATTTTGCACCTTCACCAATAAATTTTTGTACTAATTCAGAACCTACTAATTCAATAAATGTTGAATTAGTTTCAGCGGCTAAAGCTTTTGCAATCATAGTTTTCCCAGTCCCAGGTGGACCATATAATAACACTCCTTTTGGAGGTGTAATTCCAATATCTCTAAATAGTTCTGGTTTTAATAATGGTAATTCTAAAACTTCCTTTACTTTATTAATTTCTTTAGTTAGTCCACCAATTTGTTTCCAACTTGAATCTAATTTATCAGATACTACTACATAATTTTCAACTGGAAAATTTTTAGTCATATCAACTTTTCCTAAAATTATTAAAGATTTTTGTTCATTTAAAACCATATCTCCTGATTCTAATTCTCCAACTTCTTGTGAAATTTCAACTAAAAAATTAGATTGGTTTGGTAATTTTACAAGTGCTTGATTATCATCATTAATTGAAATAACTTCTGAAACTACGTAAGGAGGAGTTCTAAATTTTTCAAGTTCAGTTTGGTAAAATTGAACTGTTCGTTTTAGGTTTTTATTTTCTTCTTCTAATTTTTGGTTTTCAAAAGAAATATTATATAATGGATCGTCATCCAGTCTTGAAGTCATAGTTTTTACAGTTTCTTCGTTCATAGAATTAATAGGGAATAAGTTTATTTAAATGTTTGGTGTAGTTGTTAATATATCAGGTTAAAACGTATTAAGATATATTAAAAATATAATTTATAATAAATCTTCTAATAATATTATTTCAGGTTTTTCTGAATTTTTTCTATTTTGATTTTTCTTACTTAATAAATATGAATTTGAAGAATTAAGAGGATTTTGATTGTATGAAGTTTTGATTAATTCTATTCTTGTACTTTTTGGAATTGTAACTGATGAAATTGTATCCCTATAATTTGTTGAATCTTTAGGTATTGAATTAGATAAAGAATAGTATCCAGAATTATCATTGTTTAATCTTAACATATTAAAATTTGTATAAATAAATCCAGGGAGCGTTTGTTTAATTTGAGATAAAGTATCTAAAGTATTTTTTTCATTAAAAATTAGTTCACTAGCTTTAAAGTCACATATTTGTAAATTATCTAAATATTGTGATACTGAGAATGGATTTAAGATTAATGTTGAAAATAATTCTACTGGAAGTAATAATCCAGTATTTTTATCTTCTGAAAAATTAAATCTTAGTTGTTTTAATTTTGACATAATAATATTGGAATTTTAGAATTTATAAAATTTTATGTAAAATTTAAAAAATATTTATTAAAATTAAAATACTGGATTAATAGAATTTAATTTTGACATATCAAAACTATTAAGTTTATTTAATTGTTGAATTCTATTTGAGACTGTAATTTTTTCAGATTTTGAAAAAGTTTTATATAAATTAGTCGCTTTTAATTTAGCTGTATTTAATGAAATATGATTATCTTGAAATAAGTCATATATGTATGGTGAAATATAGTATATTTGTTCTAATAAATTATTTTTAGTTGAAAGTTTTGAATTATTTAATTTAACTGAATTACCAGTATTAAATTGATTGTTAAAATTCTCCACATAAGTATGTGTCCATTGGTCGCAAGTTAAGTTATTTATTATTGAGTTCATTTTTAGTTAGTTATTTAGATGTATAAATATAATTAATTTATACAAAATAAAAATAATAAAAACAACACATATTAACAAAATTCAAAATTATGTTTGGTTAAATATGGTTGTTTAAATTGGTTTTTACTTGATAATTATTTTGTGAAAATAATATATATAAAGGTTAGTATTAATTTTTTGAAATTAAAAAAATGCTCAATGTTTTTAAGTAAAAAAGTAAATCTTTTGAAAAAATATTTACTTTAATTTTTGACAGATAATATTTAACTACTTAAATTCTCACAATTATATAAAATTGATAACTATAAATTATAAATTTATAAAGTAGAGTTAATTAAAAAAATTGTAGAAGTGTATTTTGTTTTTCTTTAGTTTCTAGCTCTTCTTTTTGCTTCTGATAACCTACATGCACTTCAACTAATTCGTCAACTTCTTCATGTGATACTTCACGTACTTTTATTTGTGTTGGTTTGGATTTTGAATAGGCAATTTGATCATTTTCAGTGTACTCATGTCCAATTTCATCTTTTAAATTTTTAGCAACTGATTTTCCAACTATTTCTTCTAATCGTCTGTAACTTACTTTTTTAATGTCAGTATATGTTTTTACATTTGATTCAAATAATTTTCTAGCTCTTACTCTTCCAATACCTTTAATTGAAACTAAAGATATAATTTCTTCTTTAACTCCAGCTTTGAATCTAATTCTTAATTTTTTAATTACATTTTTAAAAAAATGCATCTTTTGTAAATGTGCGAATTCTTCTAAACAATACAATAACCAATCAAAATTTGATAATTTATAATTTATTTCACCAGGAGTTGTTTTATATTTTTCACAAATATCATCCTCAGTTTTTTCAGATATCCAATCTTGTAAAATGTCTGAAGTTTTGAAAGTTTGCATCAGTTCTCTATAATCCATTTCAAAAGGATCATATTCAGTTACCATATCATCACCAAGATCACTTACTTTTGCCATATAAATATCTTCTTCTGATTTTAAAACTCTAAATAATGGTCTCATCTCCAGAGCGTTTACCATAAAGTGAATTAATTTGTATGTGTCATAATCATTATAAATTTCTTTTGAAAAAATTCCTTCAAGTTCTTCAATATTTTCTAAAAAATAATTTGCAGTATCTGGATTTAAATATAATTCTGAAACTCTTTTTCCAAGTCTTGTTGATCTGTAGTAATCATCTTGTTGATCAATAAATTTATATCCTTTTAATGTACTTAAAATTTTAAAAACGTTAAAGTATAAACCTTCTAGATCTTGATATTGTTTTGCGTAAAGAGTATTTTTGAAAAAATCTTTAATTTCAGTTTTTGAATTAATCATATCCATGGAAATTAATGATAATAAATACATCTTTAGAGTAGGTTCAACTGCTAATTTTGAAAAAATCTCTTCAGACTTCCCAAATATATATTTTTTAATTACTCTATCTTCTTCATCTTTTGATTTTACAAGTACTACTGCTCTCCCTGTGTCTTCTTTTCCAGGTCTTCCTGCACGCCCAGCCATTTGGTGGAATTCTAAAACTGGGATATCTGCCATTCCACGATTACTGAATCTTTTGTAATCTTTAATTATTACTTTGTAGGCTGGAAGGTTTAGACCTGCTGCTAGTGTTGGTGTTGATGAAATTACTTTAATTAATCCAGATTTAAAATTTGTTTCAACTAAAGTTCTTTGTTTACCCGTTAAACCTGAATGATGAAATGCTGCACCTTTTTGAATACATTTAGCTAATCTTCTACATTGTCTTGTTGGAGATTGTAAAGATTTTAAAATTTTATTTGCAATAATTTCTAATTCTTTAGCATTTTCAACTCTTTTATTTGCTATCGCAACTTTTTCAGCTGTAGCTTCAGAAGAATTTTTAGAATTATTAAAGATTAAAACTTGTTTTCCTTTGTAAATTGTATTTAAAGTTAAGTCAACAAAATTTTCTTTAGTTGTTCTTAGAATTTGGTTTGATTCTAGAGTTTTTGGTTTAGTCATAATAAAAACAAGGCGATTAATTATTATAAAGTTGATGTTTAGATATTTTTAATATATTTTGGTTTTGACAAAGATTTAAATATTGAATTTACTCAAAACAAATATGGGAGTTATGCCAAATCCATCTAAACAGAATGTTTTGTATCATAAAGATAATAAAGGAATTATTGAAAAACAATTAGTTTGGAAAGGAGGATGGACTGAGATTTATTCTGCTACAATTGATTTAAAAGCTTTTATTAAAGGATTTGCGGCACATTTGGCAACAAATAAAGATTTGCCATTTACAGATGTGATTGGTGGAGATATCACTCTTAAACAAACACTTGATGGATATGCTAATAGTTCTGAATTTGCAAAACCAGGTGAACATTTAACTAGAGGTAAAAATTATTTTGAGAAAAAATTTACTTGGGCTAAATATCCAGGATATAATGAAATTGAGTTAGGTTGGGAAGCAAAATCTAAATCTAAATTTTCTAATTTTGGATGGGTTCATTTTAAAATGGATTTTTGTTGTAGAGTTATTAAAGATGTTGAAGTTGTTGAGAATGGTCAAAAAAAAATTATGCAACAGGGAAGTTGGGAATTTAGAAATACTTTAACATATTATAATTCATATATTAAAGATTATTTGTGGAAAATCCCATATGTAAAAGATTCTCCCGAAATTCAAAGATTAATGATTGACCATGTTTATTTACCTAATTTAGAAAGAGATTTTGAATTTATGAGATTAAAAGTTAAACCGTTAATTTGGAATTATTTACATAAAACTTTTAGACAATAAAATATTTTTATCATTTTTATTTTAGTTAAATAAATAATTTAATTCTATTTTTTAATATTTATTCATAATTTATTTAAATTAAAAATAGACTTAATAGTCCAACAAATAAAATTACAAAAAATGATGAAATAACTAATTTTGATAATTGTTTAGTTCCTAAATAATATGCAATCCCTCCTTTAAAAACTGTATTTGAAACCGCTGCAATAAATATTCCTGAAGCAGCTGTAAAGTTTGTAATTGTATTTTCAAGTGCCATTTTTGAAAGTGTTAATGTTATTGCATCTACATCTAAAAAACCACTAAATAGTGCAATAAAATAAAGTCCGGAGTTTCCAAAAATTGTTGTTAAAAGTTGTGTAAAAAATATTATAATTGTAAATAAAGTTACAAATGTAAGTGCTGGTTTTAATGTAAATGGAGATGCCATTTTCATTTTTGTAACTTTTGAATCTTGATTTTTTGTAAGTAATATTATTGATACAATAATTCCTGTCACACCCATCAAAGATACAAAAAATACTTCACCAACTAAACTTGGATTTACAATCATAACTTCTAATATAACTCTAAAAAACATAATTGAGCAAGCAATTACAATCCCTATTCCCAAGGGCGTTGATAAATTTTTCAATCTTTTTGAGTCAATTGCAAAACTTGATGTTAGTGCTGTTGATGAAACTATTCCTCCTAGAACTCCTGTTAATAATAATCCTTTATTTGCCCCAATAATTTTAATTAAAATATATCCAACATAAGTTATTGCAGAAATTACTACTACTAAAAACCATATTTGGTACGGATTAAAAATTGTAAATTGAATTAAAGTTTCTTCTGTAAAATGTTGTAGTAAATAAGTTTTTAACATTTCAAAATCTAATGGACCATAATTTTGGTTCGGTAGTATTGGTAGAATAATTGCTGAAATTAAAGCAAATTTCATAGTAGCATATACTTCTTTTATTGAAATTCTTTTTGCGAATGCATGAAGTTGGTTGCCTAAAACTAAAAAAGATGCTATAACTACTGTAAGGACTACAGCAAGATAATAGTATTCACTTCCAAGACTTAATAATATTCCAATTAAGTAAGTTAAAACAGCTACAATTTGTGAAGTTTCTGAAACATAATTTTTGAATTTTTTAGATAGTGTGTGATATGAGATTGCTACAAGAATAAAAAACCCAATAGTTGAAAATACTATTAAATTTGGATCTTTTAATATTTCAAATGATAAATATCCAATTACGTAACCAAGTAATGAAATAAATGTGAAAGTTCTAAATCCTGCGAAATCTAAATAATGATTTTTTTGAAGTTTCATTTCTCTTTGAACTCCAATAAATGCACCCATCATTATTGCTAAAAATAATCCTACTAATAAATCATCAAACATAATTTAATTTTTATATTTTTTATTTATATTATTTTGTTATTTTAAATTAGTATAAAAGTTAAAATAATATAATGAAGATTTAAATTAAATATTATAATCAATATTAGATTTAATTTTTTCATATAAAATTTGATTTGGAGTTAGTTCATATCTAAGTGTTTTAAATGTTACACCATAGTGTAAATTTAAATTAAATTGATTACTTTGAGAATGAATAGGATTTTGAATATTTGGATTTTGGTTAGGTGATTGAATATGAGTATTTGAGATATTGTAAGTATCAAAATTAGGGTTTGAGTTAATTTGATTCGGTAACATTGATAGAGCTGAAATTAATAATATTTTTTCTAAACTTTGATTAATTTTAAAATTTTTTGTTTGTTCTAAAATATTCATTTGAAAAATATATGAATTTTAATATTTATATAAGTTGTGATTTTTAATTTATTATTTAAATTTTTACTAGTAAATTCTTTTAAAAATGTGGTGACAAATTCATATAAACATTTTTCATTTTTGAAAGTTATGAAGATTATATTTCACGGAGCCGCACAAGAAGTTGGAAAGTCATGTATTGAAGTTCAAACTGGGTCAAAAAGATATATTATGGATGCAGGTATTAAGTTCACAAAAGATGGAGCTGAGTATCCTAAATTTTTAGATAAAGTTTACGAGCTTGATGGAGTGTTTTTATCACACGCACATCTTGACCACTCAGGTGCTTTACCAATGCTTGAGCATAAAAATTTAAAGTGTCCAATTTATACTACTAATTTAACTTGGAAAATTGTAAATTTATTATTAGAGGATAATTATCATTTAGAAAAATTAAAACATGTTCATCCAGCTTATGTTGAGAGAGATATTACTAAAGTTAAAAATGATTTACGATTTGTAACTTATGATAAACAATATGAAACTCACGATGGAAAAGTTAAATTTACTTATTTAAATTCTGGACATATTCCTGGTGGAGCTTCTATTTTAATGGAACTTGAAGGGAAAAAATTATTATATACTGCTGATGTTAATACTGAAGATACAAATTTAATGGTTCCAAGTCATGTTGATCAATTACAAGATATTGATATTTTAATTACTGAAAATACTTATGGAAATCGTGAACATCCTTCAAAGAAAGATGAAGAAGCTAAATTTTTAGAGTATGTGAAAGAGACAATTAAAAATGGAGGTTCCGTTTTAGTTCCTGCTTTTGCTGTTGGGAGATCTCAAGAAATTATGATTTTACTTGAACAGTTAGATGCAGACATTCCGATTTATTTAGATGGTATGGCTAGAAAAGTTATGACTATGGTTGCTGAGTCTGATGATAAATATATTGATAATAAAGATATCGTAGCAAGTATGATGAAGAGAATTAAGTATATTAAAAAACCTACTGAGAGAGACCATATTGGAAAAATGAAAGGAGTAGTTATTGTTACAACTTCTGGAATGTGTCAAGGTGGACCAGTTATGACTTATATGAAACATTTTGTTAATAAAGAAGAAAATAGAGTTATTATGACAGGTTATCAAGCAACTGGAACTAATGGAAGATATATTATGGAGGAGAGAACTTTTAAGGAACATCACCATATGTATAAAGTTCATTGTGATATTCAACAAGTTGATTTTTCAGCTCATTACGGTCAAACTTCAATTAGAGATATGATGAGAAGAATTAATCCAGAGCATTTAATTTTACAACATGGAGATGTTGATGCTTTAACTGAATCTATGGATTATGCTAAAGAAAATTTAAAAGGAAAAACTTACATGCCAGAGATTGGTGAAGTTTTAACTTTTTATGAAGATTAATTTCTTCAAATAGTTTTATTTCTAATGTTTATATATTTACTTAATTTTATTTATCTTTGGAAATTTAAATATTTTTGAATTTAAGTTTACAGAAAATTAATTTATTGAGAAAATTTTTTTAATAATAAAATAATAAAATATTTAAATTGAAAAGATATGAATATATTATGAATTTTAAAAAAATTGTAAAAGAAAATTATATTGTAAACTTAATAGGCCTAAGTTCTTTGTTAGCAGTTATATTGTTATGGGAAAATAATATTGTTTTAACTATTGTTTTAACTTTAATAGGTGTTATTATGATAAAATTATTAAAATCTAAACATAATATTATTACATTTGTATTTTGTGGATTTGTTGGAGCGAGTGCAGAAATATTAGCTATTTATTTTGGAGTTTGGAGTTATGGAAATTCAGATATATTTGGAATTCCAATTTGGTTAATTCCATTGTGGGGAGTTGCAGCAATGTTTATGAGTAATTTAAATAAACAAATTAAGGAATTAAATTTATTGAAATAAATATAATTTTTAATCTTCTTCTACGAAAACCATATTGTCTTCATCTTCATCATCAAAATCAGATTCTGATTTTTTTAAATCTTCTCTTTCTTTTGTTTTTTCATCAATGTATTTTTGTCTTTCTAATCTTTTCGTATTTTTATCATTATTTCTTGAATTGTTTCTTGTTGAACTGTTACTTCTAAACATTGGCTTGTCATGTTCATCTAGTATTTCTCTGTAAACTAATGTTTTAAAGTGAGCAGTTTTTTTCTTTTTTAATTCAAGTGGAAGGTTTGTTAAAGTTACTTTTTGTCCTTTAATTGGTCTTGTTAATACAGTTTCTCTTTTTGAATTTTTAACTACATATGCATGTTTGTATGGATTTAGTCCATCTGCTTTTTCTAAAAAAACTACAATGTCATCAGGTTGAATGTCTGAAAGCCTTGAAATTAATTCAAAGTTTTTTTCATTTTCTAAAATTGCTTTTAGTTCTGCTTGCGTTGTTTCTTGTTCTACTTTATCAAATTCGATTAAATTTAAGACTGCTGAAAAACAGTCAAAGTTTTTTTCAGATTGTGTGAATGATTTTTGATTTTGTGCCATTTTTATTTTATTATAAGTATTTTATGTAATTTTCATTGTCTCTTTCAAAACCGTGCTTTTCCCAAAAGTCTGTTGCTGAGTCAAATACTTTATCAGCAATAATTTGGTGGTAACCTTGAGTTGTACAAAATTGTTCAATTAAATTATAAATTTTTGAACCTATACCCTCACCAGTGATTTTAGATTTTATTTCTAAAATTTTAAAAGTATCATCTTGAGTTGATATTAATAAATCAATAGAATCATTTTCAAAGTAGAATTTAATTTGATCAACATCACTTTCATCAATACTAAATTCTAATTCTTCATCTAGTAATTCTTCAAGTAATTCTTTAAATTTTTCTATTTTGAAATCCATTTTATTTTTATTTAGTGTTACCATTTTCAAAACAAAGTTTTGATAAATAGGTCCTTTCAAGAAACAATGTTTCTTGAAGGTTAATTAAATCAAAGATCTAGTGTGACTTACAAAAGTAAACCCAACATGTTGCTGGTTTTCCAGTATAAAAACATTTAACATTTTCTAAAGGTTTATTTTTAAATTCAAATGGAATACAAGAAGTTTTTGCACCAGTTTCACCTTTAATTTTATCTTCAGATTCTACATCTTCCGCCCATGGAACTAAACATCGTTTTTTATTTTCAATTTCAGTTTTGAAATCTTCATAGTTACTTACTTCAACTGTTGAATCAGCGACCTTTTGTTTTGCTTTTGTTAATAAGTTGTTATGAATTTCTTCTAAAATAGTTGGAATTCTTGATTTTAAATCATCAAATTTAATTTCTTCTTTTTCTTCAATATCTCTTCTTGAAACAGTTACAACTCCATTTTCAATATCTCTAGGCCCTAATTCAATTCTAATAGGCATTCCTTGAATTTCCCATTTACTAAATTTAAATCCAGGAGACATTTTTTTATCATCATCAATTAATACATTAAATTCTTCTAATGTTTCTTGAATCTCTTTTGCTTTTTCTAAAACTGGCCCTTCTTTTCCTTTGAATAATAATGGTACAATTACTGCTTTATTATGTGCTACTTTTGGAGGTAATACTAATCCTTTGTTATCAGAGTGTACCATAATCATTGCACCGATTAATCTTGTTGAAATTCCCCATGAATTTTGAAATGGGTTTTGTTTTTTTTGATTTTTGTCTAAAAATTCAATTCCAAATGCTTTTGCGAAATTTTGTCCAAGTGCGTGTGATGTTCCAGCTTGAATTGATTTTCCATCTTCTGATACAAATGATTCAATTGTTGTTGTAAAGTCAGCACCAGCAAATTTTTCCCCTATTGATTTTCGACCCTTTGTAATTGGAATTGCTAAAAGGTCTTCACCAACTTGATTATAATATTCTAAAATTTCATAAACTTCTGCTTCCGCTTGTTCTTTAGTTTCAAATAAAGTATGACCTTCTTGCCATAAAAATTCTCTATTTCTTAAAAATGGAGTTGGATGTTTAAATTCCCATCTAACAATATTACACCATTGGTTTAATCTCATTGGTAAATCTTTATATGATTTAACCCATTTTGAATAAGCGTTTGCAATTGTTGTTTCTGATGTTGGTCTAATTGCTAATCTTTCTTTTAATTCTGAATTTCCTCCGTGAGTTACCCAAGCTACTTCTGCTGAGAATCCATCTATGTGATCTTCTTCTTTATTTAATAATTTTTCAGGAATAAACATTGGGAAGTATGCGTTTCTAACTCCTGATTTTTTAATTAATTTATCAAAATATTGTTGGATTGATTCCCAAACTTGAAATGAATTTGGTTTAAATATAATACATCCTGAAACGTCAGTATATTCAATTAAATCTGCTTTTTGGATAACTTGCGTATACCATTCAGAAATATTTTCTTCTTTTTTTGCTGTAATTGCTAATTCTTGAACTTTTGCCATTTTTGTTATGAATTTTATTAAAATATATTGTATAATAATATACTTTTTATCTAGTAAAAGTTAAGAGTATTTTATTTATAAAGTTTTATTCTTAAATGATGTTTTTAGAGTAGAATTGATGATTTTTTACTAAATAATATTAATTTTAAATACAGGTGGGTAAGAATTATTTTTAATGTTTTTAGAATTTATAACTTTAAATTAAATAATATTAAATATTTAAAATAAATTTTCTGATTTATTATAAATAATTAATTAAATTAAAAAAATGTCAAAATTATTGACATTCACCTTGTGAAATTATGTCTAATCCTTTAGCTCCACAAGCATTCCCAAATGTTTTTGGTTCCCCATTAAATGTTGCACATACTGGAGCATATTCCATTGTACAGATTCTCATTTCTGCTGCTTGCCAAGAATCATCTCCACAAACACCTTGATGTACAATTTGAGCGTTTTGAGCCATACATGAATTTGAAAATGTTTCTAAAACTGGTAAACCATTACCATCAATTGTTGTTTGAGCACACACAGGCATATATTCTCTTGTACAGATAAAAGATTCTTTTTCTTCATTTACCCAAATTTTGATAGTAGATAATAAATTTTTAAATTCACTATTTCTATTAAATATAGCCTCAACAGTATCATCAATTTTAAATTGAGAAATATCTAAATTATTTGATTGAAAAATTTCTACAATATCGCCTTGTAAAATATGAATCTCATCATTTTTAATTTCTAAAATTTTTCCAATTACTTTTTCATCATTAAATAATAAACATTTAGGTTCTGTCATCATTTCTTTTGGACATGCCATTAATGTACATCCTCCGATTTGACCATCAGTTACAAAACAAGTATTACATCCATCATTCCAAGATTTACAAGATAATAATTCTGATTTTTCAGTTTCAGTAAGCCCATTATTTTCTGAATTAGTATTTTGACTTTTAAAATATTCCCATTCCTCAATTTCTTCACCAGTTTTTAGAATACATAAATTATGTTCTCCTAAATCATTTTCAACTAGTTTTAAACTTCCCCCAACTTGAATACAATACTCTGAAGCTGGATTAGCTATTTGATTATTTCCATCTCCACCTGGAACAACTATCCCACCGTCATCAATTAGTTGTCCTTGAGAACAACCCGCTACCAATAATAAAATAATTGATAGAAAACTTAATAATATTAAATTTTTATTTTCCATATTTGTTATAAAGCTAAATTAGTTTATAAAATACTTTTTAACTTCTATATAGGTTGAAGTTAAAGTTGAAATAATCAACTTAATTGAATTTTAATAGTATAGGTATCCATAATACTTAAAAGTTTTAATTATTTTATAAAAAAATAAAGTTTTCTTAAAAAATAAAAAATGTAAGTATAAATGTAAGTATAAAAATTGAGAAAAATAATTATGAATTGTGAGTTAATAAATAAGTTTCTAAATCTGTTCCTAAATGTTGCTCTTTAATATAATTATGAATAAACTGATCTTTGTTTATTTGTTCTATATTAAATCTAGTTCCTAATTCTTCGTTTTCTAAAATCCTTTCTAAAATATTATTAGTTTCACCATTTGCTAAAATAGTTTGATTTTGAAATATTGCTGCTGCAAATAATTTACTTATCATTCCACCCGTCCCACCAGATGAAGTTTCTGTAGATACAAATTGTTTTGATTTAATTAAATCATTAATTGTAGATATTACAGTTTTATTTTCAATATTTGAATATAGACCATCAATGTTTGATAGAATAATTAATTTATCAGATTTTGTTTCATTTCCCATAATCGCTCCAAGAGCATCATTATCTCCAAATCTAATTTCTTCAGTTTGAAAAGTATCATTTTCATTTGTAATAGTTGTAACACCTAAATCAAAGTATGTGTCACGCACATTTTGAAAATTTCTTCTTCTTTGAGAATCTCTAAAATCATCTGCTCCAACTAAAAGTGGTGCTGTTTTTAATCCATAGTCATTAAATATTTCACCATATTTTTGAAATAAAATTCTATTTCCAACACCAGCAGCTGCTTGTTTTAAAGCTAAGATATTTGATTTAGATAAACCTAACTCCAAGTTACCAAGACCAATTGCTCCAGAAGTTACAATTGAAAATCTATAATTATCATTTGAATAATTTGCAATTGTTTTCGCAGTTTGTTCAATTAAATTAGTATTAAATTGAGAATCTTTGTTTAGTAAAACATTTGTTCCAATTTTTATTGTGATTTTTTTATAGTTTCCAATCATTTTTTTGATATTTGTCCAATAAGGATAATTTATGTATAATAAAAATAAAATTATATTATTTATATAACTAACCATATTCTGAAAATTTAACTTTAAAATTAATCTAATTATACGTTTGATTAAAATATTTGATTATTTTAATAAAAAAATGTGTTTTACTTGTAAAACTTTAAGTTAATTGAATTATAGTAGTGATAGATTATTTTATATAATTATTTTTAGATTGGAATTATGGTACAAAAAGTAATTGTTACAAATTTAAATACTTGTGAGAAGACAGCTAAAAAAATCGCTAAAGAGATTGGGGCTGAATATATGAAAACTGAAGTTTCTACTTTTCCAGATGGAGATTTATATATGAAGTTTAAAGGAGATGTTAAAGGTAAAAAATTAATTATTGTTGAATCTTTCCAACCTAATTCTACTAAAGCTATGATGGATATTGTTTTTGCTTCAAATGCTGCGAAGCAACAAGGATGTAAAAAAGTTGTAGTTTGTGCACCTTATTTAGCATTTATGAGACAAGATAAAATGTTTAATGCTGGTGAGTGTGTTTCTGCCCCAATTATGGCGAAATTATTTAATGAAAATGTTGATAAGTTATTAACTGTTGACCCTCATTTACACAGAATTTTGAAGATGAAAGATGTTTTTACAATTCCTGCGAAGAATTTAACTGCTAATCAAGTGATTGGTGATTTTGTTGCAAAGAAGATTAAAAATAAAAAGAATTTAATGATTATGGGTCCTGATTGGGAATCTTATCAGTGGGCTGATGTTATTGCTGAGATTGTTGGAGTTAAGAGTACTGTTTTACATAAGGATAGACATTCTGCGAGAAATGTTGATGTTAAATTTACTGAGAAAGTAGATTTAAAGGGAAAAACTATTGTTATTGTTGATGATATTATTTCAACTGGGAATACTATGATCAAAGCTTGTATTAAATCTAAAAAGTTAGGTGCGAAGAAAGTTATTGCAATTGGTGTTCATGGGCTTTTCGTAGAGAATGCTTTTAAGAAAATGGATAAACATTTTGATGAAATTTACACAGTTAATACTGTTATGCATCCAAGTAATAAAATTGATGTTGCTGATGTTTTTATTGAAGAATTAAAATTAAGAATTTAATTGATCTTTTTTTCTGACTAATTTCTTAACGGTTTGGGTCGCCCGCCATCTCGAGGCGGTCTCACCGTTCCCCCTAAAATTAGTAAAAAAAGTCTCACCAAAAAAACTCAATAAATCGAAGATTTCTAAGCCTTTGTGAATTTTCACAAAGTTTAGTTAGTTTCTATTGA
>JAYJMJ010146384.1:0-43985 GCA_036873875.1 Laminaria ephemera
AGAACTTCTATATGTAAACAATCACCTGGTAATGCAACAGTAGCAGATGCTAAGTGTGGAACTAAACCATCATTAAACAGAGCATGTTCATATTATACAGGTTCATGGGTAATGGGGTCTTATGGTTCATGTTCAGTAAGTGGTGCATGTGGACAATCAGGTGTTAGAACAGCGACATATAGCTGTCAAGGAGGACCTTGTTCAGGGGCAAAACCTGCAAGTAGAACAACATCATGTTCAACAGGTGCTTGTATACCAGGGTCATGGTTAATGGGTTCATATAGCTCATGTTCAGTAAGTGGAGCGTGTGGTCAAACAGGTACAAGAACAGCGACATATAGTTGCCAAGGCGGAACTTGTTCAACATCAAGACCATCAAATTCAGTGATATCATGTTCAACAGTGGCATGTCCTATTTACACATATGCATGGTCATATGGATCATACGGTACATGTAACAGCTCTTCTAGACAGTATAGAACTGTTACATGTAAGAGAAACCCTGGGTATACAAGTGTATCAGATAGTAATTGTGGAATAAAACCTGCAACATCTAGATCATGTACATATTATACAGGATCATGGGTAAGAGGATCATATGGATCATGTTCAGTAAGTGCGTGTGGACAAACAGGTACTAAGTCAGCAAGTTATAGCTGTCAAGGTGGGCCTTGTGCAGGATCAAAACCTTCAAATGCAGTTACATCATGTTCAACACCAGCTTGTGCAACATGTACAGAAGGTGCAAGAAAAACTATTGTTAGATCATGTTGTACAGTTGATAGAGCAGGGTATGGTTGTGATTATAGAGATAGAACTCTTACAGCTACTTGTAGAAGCGGAACATGGACTAGTACATGCCCTACACCAAGTAGAGGTTGCTTTATTAAAGGTACACAAATATCAATGTTTGATGGTACATTAGTAAATGTAGAAGATGTTAAGGTTGGAGATGTACTACTAGCTGAAAATAACACAAGCAATAAAGTAGTAAAATTAAAACCTCTATATCATAAAGGATTAAGATACTCTATTAATGGAAGCAAATACTTTGTAACTGAGAGTCATCCGTTTATGACTACACAAGGTTGGAAAGCATTTAATGCAAGCCTTGCAATGGAAATAAACCCTACACTTGAAATAGGTACATTAAAAACAGGTGATACTTTAATAACTGAAGATGAAACTATACTTATTAAGGGGTTTGATTCTAAGTATGATGAGTCAATGGTTTATAACTTTGAGTTAGATGGCACTAGAGTATATTATGCAGATGGATACTTAGTACATAATAAATAAAGATAATTAAATAAAAAAGATCTGGGTTAATACTCGGATCTTTTTTTATTGTGATGATTAATCGTAAGAGGTTTTTAAGCATTTTAATGGGTATATTGATATGTTATGTGAAAGTGTGATTTTAACTTAAGATAGGTACGTTAAAAAGACCTAGATTAATATCTAGATCTTTTATATTACACTAAAAAAATAAAGCCCCTAGTTAGGAGCTTTATTTTATTTTGAATCGTCTTCATTTTTAGAAGTATCTTTTTTTAGGCCTTTTTTAAATGACGAAACGCCTTTACCTAAATCTTCCATTACTTTTGGCAGTTTACCTGCACCAAATAATATTAATACAAGTACTAATATTAATGCTAATTCTGTGTACCCAAATGACATTGTTTAATATCCTTTTTATATTTTCTATACTTTATTGATTTTACTATTATTATTTATTTTAAGCAATAAAATTGTTGCTTCATACATTATTAATAAAGGAATTATTAGAGCAATTTGGCTTATTAAGTCTGGTGGAGTTAGTAATGCAGAACTTATTGATATAAATAAAATAGCATATTTTCTAGATTTTTGAAGTAGTTCAACATTTACTAAGCCTATTTTTGCTAATATAATTAAAAGTATAGGCATTTGAAATGCCAACCCGAATGCTAACATTAATTGTAAGCAAAACTGTAAATATTCAGAAACTTTTGCTTGTAATGTAATATCTAAAGCGCTTGAGTTTGTAAAGTTAATAAAAAAGCTCCATGCTGTAGGCATTAAATATAAATATACAAAGCTTATGCCAACGTAAAATAAAATAAAGCTAAATACAAATATAGGAATTAGAAAAAGTTTTTCATTTTTATAAAGCCCAGGTGCTATAAATAAATACGCTTGAATAATCATAAATGGAATTGTTATAAAAATTGCGCCCCATAGTGCAATTTTTAAATAAACAAAAAATGCCTCAGCAAGGTGAGTATAAATAAAGTTTTGCTCATCAGAGAATATATTTGTTAATGGTAAAGCTAATGAGCTAAAAAGAAAGTCTTTAAAATAAAAGCATATACCAAAGCTTAGAATAAATACTATAAGAACTTTAATAATACGTGTTTTTAGTTCTGCAAAATGATCTGAAAAAGTAATAGGGTTTTTAAAATTACTTTCCATTTTTCTTACTTTCTTTTGGTTTGGGATCTTGGATAATTTTATTATTTTCAATTAAATCGTTTTCTAGTTCTTTTATATCATCATTAAAGTCTTGAAATTCATCCATAACTTGGCTTTTTAAAGAAATTAATTTAGAAAACCATTTTTTTAAACTATTTATTAAAGTTGGAATATCTTTTGGCTTTAAAAGTAAAAAACCTAATATAAGAATTAAGAATATTTCGCCGAATGATAAATTGAACATGATAGTTCCTTTTTATAGTTTTTATGTTGTAAAATATATTAAAAAATTACCATACTTTATTTAACAATGCAAATATATATGCAAAAGTGCTTTAAAATGGTGGTAATTATATTATACCTACACAATATAAAGTAAAAATAAACTTTACATGTTTTTTATAGCTATGCTAAAATATAGTAAATATAAATTTAAAGGATTTTTTATGAAAAATATAAGCTTATTTGCAATAGTTGCAGTTTTTTTTATGTTATTATCTACAGTTAATAATGCTAGTGCAAGTGTATTTAAAGTAGAAGAGATAAGCGTTGAATATAAAAGCTTTAACCCGCAAACTATAAGAAAGTACGCCGTTGATAAAGCATCACAAAAAGGTTTTGTTAAATTAATGAATGCGATTGTTCTTGAAGGTAATAGCGTTGATGAAGCAATTAAAAACTATAACGTTAAAAAAACAGACCTAGTTGAAAAAGTAAATATTATTGAAGAAATAAATACTAAAGGTCGTTATTTTGCTAAATTTAATATTGATTATAATAAAAAAGAAATAAAAAGCATTCTTGAATCAAATAGGATTCCATATGCTGAAGAAACAATGGGTAAAGTATTATTACTACCTATTAAACAATTAGAAAACCAAGATTTAATATTATTTGAAGAATCAAACGTGTTTAAAGATTCTTTATTTGAGCAATTAAGCCAAAGCCTATTAATAAAACCTATTTTAGCAAAAGGTGATTTAGATGAAATCACAACATATAACCCTCAAAGCATAATTTATAATACAAACCCTCAACTAATAAACAGCCTGCAATATAAATATGATGCTGATAAAACTATTAGCGTATTACTAAGAACAAATAATGTTGATGGACAGCAAGTATACCAAATTGATTTAAACTTTATTAACTTTGAAAAATTAGAAAAAACTACGTTTGTATTACAAGGAAATAAACTTGATACAATTAGTAAACAAATTTCTAAAAAAATTGAACAATTATGGATTATGAATAACCTTTTAGAATTTGATAAGCCAAAAAGATTTGTAGCAGGTATTAACCAAGCAGGTTCTTTAAAAGATTATGAGGATGTTATTGGTAAATTAAAAGATATGAAATTAGTATCATCAGTTATATTAAAAAGCATTAATATATCTCAAGCTATTGTACAAACAGACTTTTATGGAACTCCTGACGAATTTGTTAAAGAAGCAAATAAAAAAGGTTTAAATATTTACCAGGATGATAATAAACAGTGGATTATTGAAAGGCTTAATAAATAAATGAGCCAATTATTACTAGATGTAACTCCACAAAAAAATGACTATATGGCAGAAGATTTTTTGCCATTATCAAATAGTTTTCAAGCACATCAAATAGCAATATCTGCTTTGTGTAATGACTTTGTTGGCTGTATTATAATGGGGCCTGAAGGTGTTGGTAAAACTCATTTACTACAGCTGTGTTACCAAAAAATTGCATTAAATAATGATAGAGTGCTATTTATAAATAATATAAATGATTTAAAAGAAGTAAATATTAATATGCATTATTTGTTTATTAATAATATTAGCCAAATCAATAAAGACCAAGAGGAGCTATTATTCCATTGGTATAACCATTTAAAACAAGTAAATGGTAAAATGTTTTTAGAATTTGATAAAAGCATAGATGAAATAGTAAAATTACCAGATTTAAAATCTCGCATATTAACGCTACAACAAGCTATTATTAGTTACCCTAGTGAAAAAGATCTAGAAATTTTTATCTTAAAACAAGCCTTTGACCATCAAGTTGTTTTATCAGAAGAAATTATATCATACTTAATTATGAGAATAGAACGAAACTTAAAACATACCGAAGACCTGTTTAACCAAATAGATAGGCAGTCGTTAATTGAAAAAAGAAAAATAACAGTACCGTTCATAAAAAAAATTCTAGAAAAGTAAAAGGGAATAAAAATAATAATGTACCAAAAAATTAAATTTTTAGATAATGATATTAAACCAGTAACTAAAGGTAAGTTTGCTGTAATTGATTTAGGCTCTAATAGCTTAAGATTAGTTATATTTAATGATATTGAGCAATATCCACATCAATTTATATCAGAACGATTTAGAGCAGGACTTGCTGAAGGTAAATCATATGAAGAGTTTATACTCTCTGATAATAAAGTTAATAAAACGTTAAAAGCTTTGAAATGGTTTGACTGGGTAGCAAAAGAACAAAAAGTTGAAAACATTGTTGTTGTTGCAACATCTGCAATAAGAGATGCTTCAAACGGAGTGGAGCTAATTAAGCGAGCTCAAGATGAACTAGGTATATTAATTAATGTTATTAATGGTGAAACTGAAGCTAAACTTTCAGCAATTGGAGCCTTAAATAGTATTAAAAAAGCAAACGGACTAGTTATTGACTTAGGTGGTGGTAGCTTAGAAATTTATTGTACTAATACAAAGCAGTTAGTATCATTACCATTAGGAGTATTAAGCCTTAAAGCGAAAACTGATAGTAATATTGAGCAAGCAAAACTAACTTTAGTTGATGAGTTAAAAAAACATGACTGGATAGTAAATTCTAAAGGAACAGATATAATAGCAAATGGTGGTGGAATGAGGTCTATTGCAATGCTACATATGAAAAAAACTGGCTATACTATACAAGTTCCCCAAGGTTATGAAATTGATAATCCATTAAAAGATACATTTATTGAAGAGCTATATAATGAAGAGTCATTATCAGCATACTTTACAGGGTATGATAAAAAGTTTAAAACAGCTATTCCATATAGAGCAGCACTACTAGATGCATTATTTAGTATTAACCCTAACTTTACTAAACTAAAATTCTCTAACTTTGGTTTAAGAGAAGGTATTTTATTTAGCCAAATAGATAGTAAAGACTATAATTTATCTGAAAAGTATGCAAAAGATATGGCTACTGAAAAAGGTTTTGGACTTGAATATGCCTTAAGCAGCTATTCATTTATAAGTGAAATATTAAAAGGTTTAGATCATGATATTTTGTACTTAACAAGCTTGTTAAAAGATATATCATGGAGAGTGCATAAACAATACAGAGCTGAAAGCTTATTTGATAGTGTATTGCATCTTGATTTTGTGGGAATAGACCATAAAACCAGAGCTAAATTAGCTTTAGCTACATATTTTACTCAAGAGAGTGAATTGTCATTGCGTCATAAATCAATTATTGGTAACATATTAACTGATAAAGACATTTTAAGATGCCAGTTAATAGGGCAAGCATATAAACTTACAGAATTAATTAACCCAGCACGTAATGGAGATTTTTCTGAAAGTAAAATATTTTATAATGCCGATAATAAAGTAGACTTAGAAACAAGCCCACTTATACAAGACATTGTAAACCAAGGTTTAAAAAAACGCCTATTTGAAATAAATAAACTAATTACATTATTAAATAAAACTAATTAAAAAAATATACAAAGGTAAATTTGATGAAAAAACTACATATAATTTTATTACTGCTATTAACAGCTAATATATCAGCAAATGCGATGAATAGAAGCCCGGCAGTAGAAAAAGCTTCATATAATAAAAGTATTAGCAAAGCAATTGATAGTGTTGTTAGTGTATATGCAAGTAAATCTGTAGCTAACTTAGAGCAAAATATGGATATAGCTTACGGACGCCAATTTATTGATGACTTTATTAGTTCAATTGACCCTGAAATAAAAATTAGCAAAGAAAATGCAGTAGGATCAGGTGTTATTGTAAGTAAAAATGGTATTATTATAACTAATAGCCATATTGTAGCTGATTCACAAGAAATTAGAATTATAACAAGTGATGAAAAAGTACATGCTGCAGATATTTTAGCATTAGATAAATCATTAGATTTAGCAATTATTAAAATAAGAAACTCAAAAAATGCTAACTTTAAAGCAATTACATTTGAAGATTCAGACTCTGCATTAATTGGAGATGTTGTATTTGCATTAGGTAACCCATTTGGTATTGGTAAAAGTGTTAGCATGGGTATAATCTCAGCAATTGGTAGAAATAATTTAGATTTAGAATATGCTCAGTATTTAATCCAAACTGATGCAGCAATTAACCCAGGTAACTCAGGCGGTGCTTTAATTAATATGGATGGTAATTTAATTGGTATTAATAGTGCGATACTATCAAAAACAGATGGTTTTAGTGGTGTAGGTTTTTCAGTACCATCAAATGCAGTTAGGTTTATTATAGATTCAATGAACTCATCAGGTTCAATCCAAAGTGCTTGGTTAGGTGCAAAAGGCGATGACATGACTGATGAAATTGCTAAACAACATAATATAGCAGAGCCTAAAGGTGTTTATATTAATAGAATTTACCCAAATAGCCCAGCTTTAAAAGCAGGTGTAAAAGCAGGTGATGTATTAGTTAAGTTACATAATAAATCAATTTTAAATAATAAACAGTTAAACGGTGTATTAACTAACTTACCAGTAGATAAAAAAGTTAACTTAAGGTTAATTAGAAACAATAGAGTTGTAGATGTAGAAGTAATGTTAAAACCTTTAACTAAACGTGCAGATACTGATAGATTTATTATAAGAGGTATTAACCCATTCTCAGGTATAGTGGTTGAAAAACTAAGCCCAGAGCTAAATTATATGTTAAATAACAAATTAGACAAAAAAGGTGTTGCTGTTGTTGATAGGCCTGCAAAAATTACTAACTTAAATGTTCAAGTTGGTGATGTTATTGTAGGGATTAACCAAGTTAAAATTAATAACTTAAAAACTTTACAAGCAATTTTAGCTAAAAAAGCACCATATGGCTATAAAATAGTATTATTAAGAAACAATAAGCAAATTAATATATTTGTAAAATAATAAAAAGAAGGATTATAAAAATGGCATTAGTAAATTTAAAAAAAGTATTAGACCATGCTGCAGAAAATAACTACGCAGTTCCAGCATTTAATGTTAATAACTTAGAGCAAATTTTAGCAATTTTAAAAGCTGCTGATAAAACAGATTCACCTGTTATATTACAAGCAAGCCGTGGAGCAAGAAAATATGCAGGAGATATTTTCTTAAAGCATTTAATTATGGCTGCAGTTGAGCAATATCCACACTTACCAATAGTAATGCATCAAGACCATGGCAATTGCTTTGATGTATGTAAATCAGCAATTGATCATAACTTTACAAGTGTTATGATGGATGGATCATTAGAAGAAGATGGTAAAACACCAGCAAGTTATGAATATAATGTTCAAGTAACTAAAAAAGTAGTAGAATTTGCACATAAACATAATGTATCTGTTGAAGGTGAGCTTGGTTGCTTAGGTTCATTAGAAACTGGTATGGGTGAAAAAGAAGACGGGCATGGTTTTGAAGGCGTTTTAAGCCGTGATATGCTATTAACTTCACCAGAGCAAGCAATTGACTTTGTAAAGCAAACAAACGTTGATGCATTAGCTATAGCAGTAGGTACAAGCCATGGTGCATACAAATTTACAAGAAAACCTGATGGGGATATACTAGCTTTAGATACAATTAAAAAAATCCATGAAGCATTACCTGATACTCACCTTGTTATGCATGGTTCATCATCTGTTCCACAAGACTTACAAGATATTATTAACCAATTTGGTGGTGATATGCCACAAACATTTGGCGTACCTGTAGATCAACTACAGCAAGCGATTAAAATGGGTGTAAGAAAAATTAATATTGATACAGATAATCGTATGGCAATGACTGGACAAATTAGAAGAGTTTTACAAGAAAGCCCTGAAGCATTTGACCCTCGTGCATATTTAGTACCAGCAATGGATAAAATGAGCCAGTTATGTGAACAACGTTATATTGATTTTAATTGTGCAGGCCAAGCAAGCAAAATTAAATAAGTATAACTGTTAAATATACATAGTAGATAAAAAGCCCTTTGTGGCTTTTTTTTATAATATTTGGGCATTAAAAAATACGCCCTTAAAAAATCAAGTTGAAAGAACGTATTTATCGTTAGTAAGCTTTTAAGCGTATAATGACGGATAGTTATCTTCCAAATTTCTGAACTTATCAGTAATTTCTGAAATATCACTATTATTTTCATTAACATATGACTTGAGCTCTTGGTGTATTTTATAAAAATATTCTTTGTAGATACTTTTATGAAATATTTTGATAGAAACCAAAATATCGCATATATTAAATACAACAGGGTATCGTAACCCATTCAAATCAATAGGATCCCCAATAATACGAGGAAAAAAACCAGATTTGTTTATTTTCATAATAAAAGCTTTTGTCATTAATGCTACTTGAAACGGCATTTTTTTTCTCGCCGACTCTGAAAATACAGAAAGGATAGCTCCCCAATACATATTGGGTCGTTTTCCTCCTTTTCCATTGTGGTGAGTGGCTAATCTTGACAATTCAGCAACATACTTTTTTGCTATAGGATCATTAAATAAGTCTATTCCAGTTTCCTGGGTGATAGGCATATTTAATGGGCCTGATGCAGGTATAATCCTAAAACAAGAGTTTGCTTGGTTTACACCTTCATTATCTAGCTCTACAACAAAGTGCTTTGTAGTAGGAACAATATCAAATTCATTAATATTGTTTTCTGGCAATTCCCATCCTTTATCATCTGTGTAAACAATTTTTCGTGTCTGTGTATATAATTGTGATGACAAAGACACTTCATTTACTGTGGTATTACTTAAAACGCCACATAAATCAGGGGCAGGTCTTATCATGATCATCTCCCAAAGGTAAAATAAAAAATATATAATATATAAGTAAATATATTATACCAATAAAAAAATGCTAAATAGTAAAAAGAACAAGTTATATAAAAATTAAGCCATTTATATACCTTGATGTGATTTATATGCCAAGATATTATTCATTTAGTTATGTAAATAATTAAATAAATATATTTATTCAGGTTACAGCGTCAGTTAATTAAATGAAATTAACCAAAAATTTTCTAAAACTTAAGTTATAATGTACTAATTTATATTAGGTAGCAGAAATAAAAAAAAGACTATTTATGTATATAATAATTAATAGTTATTTAAATTTTATTAAAAATGATTTTGTTCTGGTAAGTATCTGATATATATAATTATACTCATGGTTGTTATATAGGTATAATTGGTTAATTATACAGTGAAATAGTGTTATTTAGACATAAGAATACGTCCTTAAAATTTAAAATTAGAAGAACGTATGAATCGTAATTAACTAGCAATAGAGAGTTCTCCATTGATAGCAATATCTTCTAGAACATTAAAATGATTTTTTGTGTATAAAATATCATCTTTGTTCTTATGTATAAACTCCTTTAGTTTATTGTGACTTTTAGAGAAATACTGGTTATAGATTTCCTTGTCAAGAATCTTTATCAGCATTAATATTTCAGATATATTAAAAACAACTGGATAACGATCTCCGTTCAGTTGAACAGGACCCCCAATTATTTGTAAGGGCTTAATGCCCGTTTTTAACAATCTTCTTAAAGACATGTTTATTTTTCGAATAAACGGCTTTGTCATTAATGCAACCTGGAAAGGTATCTCATTATTACCAGATTCTATGGCAATAGATAGGATAGTTCCCCAGTATAGTTCTTCTTGATTCGGGTTAACTGCGAGCCTTGATAGCTCAGAAATATATTTCTTAGCTATCGGATCGTTAAATAATTGTATACCAGTTTCCTGGGTTATAGGCATATTTAACGGGTTGCTCGCAGGAATCATCCTAAAGCATGCTTCACCATCTTTAATTACTGTCTTTCTAGGACCTACCCTAAGGTAACCTTCAGCATTTTTTTCTACTATAGCCATATATAATGGGCTTTTAGCAGGTGTTACTTTAAATGGCGTAGAATAAATTAAATGAACATGACATGAATAACTATCATGTTCAGTAACATTATTCTCCAGACTTTCCCATCCTTTTTGGTTGCAAAATACTTCTTCCCTAAGGGCAAAGTACTTTTGTTTTTCTTGCTTAGAGGTAACTCTAAGCATTGTAGTATTTCCTAAAATTTCTTTAAGGTTGTTCTTTAAACTGCTCATAGTTCCTCCAAAGCAACTAAAAAAAGTGGCTAAGTAATAGTAGTGTATCAATAAAAAATTAAGTATAGGTAGTAAAAAATACTATTTATACTTAAAATATCTTTATTAATACAACAGGGTGTGATATTTACACAACAATACGGTGTTTTATTGTATAAATGCTATAAAAGTTCTGCGCTTAGGCATAACTCGATAAGGTTATAACTAATAATAATTTTGTAAAATATAATTAGTTTTCTAAAACTTAATATTAAATGTACTAATTTATATTTATACCTAAAAGTAAAAAACAGACACTTAATAGATATGCTATTAATTTATTAATAATAAAGTACTATTAAAAATATTACTTTATGGTTTACTTTATTCAATATTTTATTAAATTATATATAATAAATATAATAAAATAAAACTATAAGAGGTTGTTTTTTAATGAAAATTATACTATTTTACATATTACTAATTATCCTGACATCATGCTCAAAAAAAGAAGAAATAAGACATGTTATTACCTATGAAAAAATAACTGACCCTAAAGCCTTAAAATTTGAAAATATTAATGAGAATAAAGATGCTGATAAGCCATTTCATAATGGGACAGGATTTTACCATATAAAAGAAGAAAGCAAATAAGTATAGGTTAATTGGATATTAGTTAAGAAATAGATGATATTAAGACGTAAAAAAACCAGTTCTTTCGAACTGGCTTAATTGGCTGGGGAGGTAGGATTCGAACCTACGCGTCACGAGATCAAAACCCGTTGCCTTACCGCTTGGCTACACCCCAATATGCTTGTTAAGTATGGGTTTAATTTAACATAATAAAACTTTTTGTCAAGAGCTTTTTTGATATTTTAATGTAAAAAAATACTAACTATTGAAAAATAAGATTTTTTTTAAGTACAAATGCCCTATATCATTAATAATTATGTGGTTGAAATTATGTAGTTATCAGGTTAAACTATCTTAAATTACATATAAATATATAAAATAATTAACAAATAGAGGATTTTACACTTATGGATGTATCATCAATTACTATATTAATACTTGCAATCTACTTTGCAGTATTATTATTTATTGGTTACAAAGACAGCAAATCAAAATGCGCTGATGAATTTATTATTGGTAATAGAAATGTTGGGATTATACCAACAATTTCATCTGTTGCATCAAGTTTTAGAGATGGCGGCGGAATAGCGTTTTGGATTGGAGCAGGGTTTGCAATAGGTTATGGTTATATATCATTAATATTTGGTGTATGTATTGGTATGATTTTAATGGGGTTAGTTGCTCCTAAAATAAGAGCTGAAGCCGTAAAAAACAATTATATTACAATTGGACAAATGATTAAACACCGTATAGGTGAAAATACTTCAAAGATGTTATCATTACTATTATTAATAATGTTGTGGTTAGGTGTTTCAATACAATTATTTGTTATTGGTAATAGCTTATCAGTTATATTAGATGTTCCGGTTATATTAGCAGTATTATCATCATCTTTTGTTGTAGGGGCTTACTTATTTTTAGGTGGTTATAAAACAGTTGTTAAAACAGATACTATTCAGTTCTTTATTATTGTATCAGTTATTGTATCTGCATTTTTTATACCGCTTGATATGAAAGATGTTACAAACTTTAAAACATTTGATATCGGCATAACTGCAAATATTATATTTTTTGTTTGGGGTATTATATATCCTTTAGGTTCAGCAGATGCTTACCAAAGAATATTTTCAGCAAAAAATGATAAAGTTGTAAAAACTGCGTTTCCTTTAGTTGGGCCATTTTTAATATTAATGACATTGTCTTTAACTTACCTTGGTATGTCGGGTAAAACATTTTTAAGCCCAGATACTAACATGAATGATGTTATGTACTTATTACTAGACCCAAGTATTAGTAGCTTACCTTCATGGGTTATAGTGCTAATGTCGGTTGCGTTTATTTCAATTACAATGTCAACAGTTGATACATTTACATACTTATTCTCATCAACACTATTAGAAGATTTTGGAAAAATTGATATTGTTAAGCAACGTAAAAAATATATTAAATACTCAAGAATATGTATGGTTGTTTTATTGATAATTAGTTCATTAATGTCGTTAACAATTACAGATTTTATTAAATATATGTTGTCTATATTTTCATTTTTATTAGTATTGGCACCAATTATGTTTGGTACATCACTAGGTATTATGAAAAAATCTAAAAAATTAGATTTTGCATTAGCATTGTCATTACTAATTGCAGCAACAGTATTTTTTGTAATGTTTGTAACAGGCTGCATGGGGCAAACAGAATACATGCTTGTACCATTTGGCGTTTGCGTATCATTAGTAATTATATCAGCATTAGTATTTAGAAAAAAAGGTAAGTAATAAAATGAATATGAAATTAGTAGGTGTTATTGCTTTGCTTGTATATTTTTTAGTAACATCATATATGGGTTACTTAATATAGTTTTTAAATAGCACATAATTTTTAACTTAAAAAGTTCTTAGATTTATATCTAGGGACTTTTTTTTGTATTAAAAGCATTTTTTGGCATGATAAGTGCATATCTAGTAATGTAAATAAAATATTCCTGATGGAGAAAAAACATGTTTAAAACAAAATTATTATTATTAACATTAGCTTTTATAGGCTTAGTTGCTAATGCAAATGCATTAAATGAAAGCAGAATTAAAGATATAGCAGATATTGAAGGCGTTAGAACAAACGCATTAATAGGCTATGGTTTAGTTGTTGGTTTAGCAGGTACTGGTGATTCAAGTAATTCTGTGCCATTTACGGTTCAATCAATGGTAAATATGTTAGAAAAATTTGGAGTAAACTCAAAAGAAGATTTAGACTCTATTAGAATGGAAAATGTTGCAGCAGTTATGATTACGGCTCAAATACCATCATTTGCACGTCAGGGTTCTAAAATGGATATTGTAGTGTCATCTTTAGGTGATGCAGAGTCATTAGAAGGTGGTCAATTATTAGCAACTCCATTAATAGGTGCTGATGGGAAAACTTATGCCGTTGCACAAGGTGCACTAGTTGTTGGTGGTTTTTCTGCAAAATCAGGTACAGATAGTATTTCAAAAAATCATTTAACATCAGCAAGAATTGCAGATGGTGGAACAGTAGAACAAGAGTTAGGATTTAGCTTAACAGATTTAAAGAAAATTAGACTTATTTTAAGAAATCCAGATTTTACAACAGCATTAAGAACAAAAGATGAAATTAATAAATCATTTAAAGAAGAAGTGGCTTTTGCAAGAGATAATGCAACAGTAGATGTGATATTACCAGAAAGATACAAAACTTATATGGTTTCAGCAATTGATAAGATTCAAAACTTAAAAGTAGTTCCTGATTCTATTGCAAAAGTTGTTGTAGATGAAAAAACTGGAACAATTGTATTAGGTGAAGATGTAAAGATTTCTCGTATTGCAATATCACATGCAAACTTAACTATTAGAGTGTCTGCTGATACTGAGGTATCTCAACCAAATGAAAAATCAATCGGTGGTGAAACTAAAGTTGTAGAAAATACAGATATAGAAATTGAAGAAGAGCAAGGTAAATTTACCGAAGTAGGTAAAAACGTATCACTATCTGATTTAATTGAAGGTTTAAATGCATTAGGTATTACACCTAGAGATACAATAAGTATTTTACAAAGCATTAAAGCAAGCGGTGCATTACAAGCAGAAATTAAGCTTATTTAGTAAAGGAGTATTAATTATGGATATTACTAGAGTAAATACTCAAATCTCAACTAGCCAAATTACTAATAAGGCTAATTTAGATAAAATGGGTAAGGCTGAAAAAGCTGCAAAAGAATTTGAAAGTTTCTTTGTATACACAGTATTAGAGCAAACACAGCCTAAAATAGATGTAGATAATGAATTTTCAGGAGGTGCTGTAGAGCAAGCCTTCAGACCAATACTAAACCAGTATTTAGCAAATGAAATTGTAGATGCAGGTGGAATAGGTCTTAAAGATAATTTTATAAAACAAATGAATAAATACCAGGAGATAGACAACTATGGAAAGTAATCTAAAACTAGCACTACAAGAGTGCAATACTACATGTAAAAACTTATCTGAATTATTAGAGTCAGAAAATCAAGAACTATCAAAAAGAAATATAAAAGTTGTTGAAAAAAATGTTAAAGAAAAAAAATCATTAACATTAAAACTTGAAAAATTTATTGGAACTATTAAAGAAAATATTTCAACTATTCAACAAAATGCAGAATATTTAAGAGATTTAACTGTATTTAAACGCTTAATAGGTGGATATAAAGATTTAGTTGAAAAAAACGCTATGTTATTAAAAGCAGCATACACTGCAACAAGCACAATTTTACAAACTATTAAAAAGAAAAAACAGCCAACTATAGTAAAAACATATAATGCTTACGGCAGAATGCAAGAATCAGCAGAGCATTCTCCATCATTATTAAACTATAGTGTTTAACTTGGCATAAACATTGCATTTATAAAAGTGTAGGTAAAATTTAGTTAATATTAAATTAAAGGAATAACAAGATGTCATCTTTATCAAGCGCATTAAATACAGCAAACAGTGCTTTAAGGTTTAACCAAAGTGCATTATCTGTTGTGGCTAATAACGTAGCTAATACAAATACTGAAGGTTACACAAGACAGGTAATTAGTTCACAAAACCAAGTTATTGGTGGTGAAGGCCAAGGTGTTTCTGGAACAGTTCTTCGTTATTCTGATGATAAAATGCAGGCTAATATTAACCAACAGCAATCAAAAGTAAGTTATAATGATACTGTACAACAATATTTTGATGTAATTGAAAACCAATTTGGTAAACTTGATAATGCGTCTAACTTAGATAAACAGTTTACAGATATGTTTACACAATTAAATAACTTAATTGCAGATCCTACATTATCAAGTAATAGAGTTATTTTTAAGAACTCAACAGTTCAAACAACTGAAAGATTAAATACTCTATCTGGAGATTTAAAAGAAAATTTAATTGGAATTGACGATAAGATTACAGAAGATTTATCATCTATTAATATTGCTTTAAAAAATATTAGTAGCTTAAATAAACAAATTGCTCAAATTGAAAGAGGTAATGGTAACTCATCAGATCTACAAGATTTAAGACAAAAAGAAATTAATGTAATAGCAAATAACTTTGATGTTAACGTTGACGTAAAAGAAGATGCTCAAGTAAATATAAGCTTACAATCTGGTAAAGTACTAGTTGATTCAACATATGTACAGTTTACACGTTCAGCAACAGCTCCAGGAGACTCTTTTGGTGGTGTTGGTATACAAAGAGTAGTATCTGAGGACGGAAGATTAGCAAACTCTATACAAGTACTAAACCCTGAAGATTTAAAAGCAGGTAGTATTGGAGCATTAGTTGATTTAAGAGATGATAAAATCCCTAAAATGATTGAAGAGTTAGATAACTTTGCAGTTTCATTAATTACAGAATTTAATAACATACATGCACAAGGTTCAGCAATTCCACCACCAAATGAATTATCATCATTACAACAGCCTAATGCTGGTGCAACACTATTAACAGATATAGGTTTGCAAACAGGTACAGATTTTGATTTATCAATTGTAGATGCCTCAGGTACTGCTGTAGCAACAACAGCTCAATTACCATATACAGGTAATACAAGTGCATCAACTATACCAGGTACAACAACTGCAACATTTGACCCTGAAGCATATTTAACAGCAAATGGTGCAACTTCAAATATTGAAGGAACAGCTAGTGTTGAGTATTTAGGTGCAAATAATTATAGAATGATTGATCCATCAGGTAGCATTCATTTAGCAACATTAAACCCGGCAGCATTTCCTGTTGCAGGTGTGCCAGCTCAGCTAGAGTTTGGTAACGGTGTTACTTTAGATGTTAACGTTGGTACAGCCCAACCTGCAGTAGGCCCTGTTGGAACAATTGATCTAAACCTTGTAGATGGACCAATTAGAATTCAACCAGGTGATACTATTGATGATTTAGCAGCAAAAGTAAATGCTAGCCCAACATTATCTGCACAAGTTACAGCAACTGTTGTTGATGGTGCCTTAGTATTTACAGCAACTAATGCAAATAATGGTGTTGTTTTAGGTAATGACCCTACAGGTGATACATTTAATAAACTTGGTTTTAACCAATATTTTACAGGTACAGATGCATCAAGCATTAAAGTAACTGATGCAGTTATAAATGACTTAAACAATTTAGCTACAGGCCGTATGGGTGATAATGGTGGTTTTACATCAACAAATAATGAAAACGCAGTAGCATTAGCTAATTTACAAAATGCTTCATTCTCATTTTCAGCAGCGGGTGGGTTATCTGCAAAAGAAGAATCTTTAACAGATTATTTAATTTCAATAACTTCAACATTTGCAGCAAACTCAAGTGCTAATAAGCAAGAGGCAGCATTTAACCAAGTATTATATGATGATTTTGATTCAAGACTATCATCAGTTGCTGGGGTTAACGTTGATGAAGAGTTTTCAAACATGATTGTTTATCAAAGAGGTTTTGAAGCATCAGCAAGGATTATATCAACTATTGATAAAATGCTTGAAACACTAATAAATATAGTATAGAAAAGGGAGCTTAATTATTATGGAAAGAGTAAGTACAAATTACATTTCACAACATAGCGTTACAAGAGTAAATAAATCTGCTTCTGATGTATTTAAAAGTGATTTACAAGTAGCAACTGGTTTAAAAGCGCAGAACTTTTCTGAAGTAGCATCTGATTTAAGCCAAATCTTAACAGTAGGTGAGGCAAGTCAAAAACTAGAAGCATATGGTAAAAATATGTCAATAGTTGAAAGCCAACTAACTGCAGTTGAGTCATCAATTCAATCAATGCAAACAATTTTAACTGAGGCAACGTCTTTAGCAACCTTAGCATTAAATGAAAATACCCCTGCAGATAGAGCATCTTTAGCTGCAACAGCAGAAGGTTTAGCTAAAAACTTAGAGTCATTAATGAACCAAAAATTCCAAGGTAAGTACATATTCTCAGGCCAAGCAACTAATGTTGCACCTGTAGGTACACCTAGTAGTCCGCAGGTATTTGCAGGTACTCCAGCAAACACTTTATATTATGAAGCAGACACAGACAAACTAACTACCATAATATCTGAAAATACAGTTATTGAATATGGAGTTACAGGGGATGATCAGGCATTTGCTGATCTAAAAGCAGGCATAGAAGCGTTATGGTATGGCCTAGAAAATGATGATAAAGCAAGCCTAGAAGGTAGCTTAGATTTAATTAATAACGCACAAACAGGTTTCGGTAGCATGTTAGGTAATGTAGGTGGAGAGATGAAACAAATCGACGTCCTACAAGAGCAAAATGTGAATGCCAAAGACTTTCTAACCAAACAACTTGAAGAGTTGCAAGGTGTGGATTCAACAAAGGCGATTAGCGAACTGCAGCAAAACCAAGCAGTTCTTGAGGCGAATTTGTTGTTGATATCAAAAATCGGGCAAATCTCATTAATTAAGTATTTATAGTTAATTAATGAGGCAGTACTTGCCTTTACTACTAAAATTGGTTATTATATAAAGTGTAAAAGCTATTTAATCGGTTTTAAATTTAAGTAAAGGAAGTACAACATGCTTGTGGTATCAAGAAAAAAAGGTGAAGCAATAATTATTAATGATGACATTGAGATAATTGTTTCAGAAATAAAAGGTAGTCAAGTTAAGTTAGGGGTACAAACCTCAAAGGCTAACAAAGTGTACAGAAAAGAACTTTACTTAAAAATTAAACAGGTAAACGAATCTTCTATTAACACTGACCCAACTAATTTTGACAACCTAGTTAAAAAAATGGAGAAGACCGATGGCAGAAACAAAATTAGACAAGGTGATGATAAATAACCAAGATACACTAGCATTCCAAACTCCTTATGGAGAAATCGAACTAGATGAGAGTAGATTACTTTCATTCAGCGATGGAATCGTAGGTTTTTCAAACTGTACAGTATTTGGATTATCAGAACACCCAGCAGCAAAAAACTCACCAATTCTAATTTTACAGTGCGTTAACGATCCTGCTATAAACTTTGCAGTAGTTGATTCTAAGTCAATTAACTTCAAATATTCAGATAAAGACATGACAGAAGCATTAAAATCATCTAATGCCTCTGCAGATGCTCACTTCCTGTTTATTTTAAGAACTAATACTACAGAATCAGGTGAGAAAATCATCACTGCAAACATGAAAGCACCAATCGTTTTAGATGTTGTAAATAAAGTAGGTAAGCAAGTTATTTTAAATAGCAAAGAATTATCAACTCAGTACGAAATCTAAAATAAATTTTATACTTAAAATACACGGATAGTATTTGGTTTTCTAAATGGATTTAATAATAGAGATTTTTAATTAAATTATCTCAAAAAATAATAAAAATAAAATTTATATTAAGTTTCATTTATAAAAAGGCCTTGCCAATTAATTTTGGTAAGGCTTTTTTAAGTCTTAATATGTCAGTTAAATGTCAATAATATATTAGAGCCTATATTTATATATATGTATACCTTAATAGTATTACGTTTTTATAAATTAAGCTTTTTATGCTTATTTTAATATGTAAGATTTTAAATCTTTTACAAAACGTTAATATTAGTTTCTAAGGTATTTCAGCTGCACTTTGCAGCACACTATGGCATTTCGCCAACGGAGATACACACTATGAACACTTTATTAAAATCTACACTAATTATTTGCTTAACTGTTTTATTTGGCACTGGCTGTCAACTTACTGAAAAGTTTGAAACTCAAGCTCAAACAAATCATACAAATGTTAAAGAAAACGGTGAAAGCGTTACATCTTATGCCACTGGCATGGATAAAGCTGCGTTAAAAACTGTAACTGGTTTATTTGGGTTTGACCCAGACAACCAAGCGTATAGAGATCAAGTTACACTTGATTTTGCAGCTGATTTTAACACAAGTATCGAACTTGTAGAATTAGTGTATGATAAAGTAGCACAAGATCGCTACTTTCGTGAATCATCATTTTTAAATGATATTAAATCTGGTGTTCAATACCAGATTTTAAAAGATGAGCTAACTTCGGTTAAATCATCTAAGCCTCAAATAGAGCTAGCAGCTTTATTTGATAAGAAATACGGCGGCAACAAATACATCCAATGGATGGAATATGTTGACGGCGAAGATCGCATCCGTGCTAACTGGACTAAAACAGTTGGTCGCATGTAGACCTAGTATACTATTGAAAAGAGAAGCATTATGCTTCTCTTTTTTTTGTGGTTTTATATGTCAGTTAAGGTCATACATATATTATTACCTCTACCTATAAATAGTCATACCCAAGTATTACTTTTAATTAATAATAAAATGGCTAAATGCCCAAGGAAATATCATGAATAGTTTAATTAATGTTTTAATTGTTGTTTTAACCACTGTTTTGTTTTCATCAAACTCTTTTGCATTAAATTTTGACCCATACTCTGATGAGTATAAAAAAACTGTTATAAGCTCATTAGTTTCTGATAATTCTGTAAGTGTAGATCTTGCTGAAACAATTTATCAAGAAGTAATTGAGCTAACAGATTCTTCTGAATCAGTTTTCTTATCAGAAGTTTATTCGGGGATTAAGTATGAAGTATTAAAAGCAGAATTAATTTCTTCAGTTAAATCTGAAGAAGTTAATGTAGAGTTTTTGAACTACCATTATGAAAATAGATTTGGTAGAACTAAATATGCTAAATTTATAAAAACACACAATTATGAGGCCAGAGTTCGTAAGAGCTGGAATCACATGGTTGCAAAACTTTAGCTTTAGTATTATCGAAGAAAAAAAGAGAGCCATTGGCTCTCTTTTTTTATATCTTTATAATATTAACGAACTCTTGTAAGTAGTTCAGCTGCAACTTCTTCAATATTATCATCTTCAATTGCTTGGCGAAGAGTTTTCATTAAATTAATGTAAAATGCAATGTTATGCTCACTTGAAAGTACGCTAAATAAAATTTCATTAGCTTTATATAAGTGGCGTAAGTATGCTCTTGAATAGTTTTTACATGTATCGCAATCACATTCAGGGTCTAATGGTAATTCTGATGTTTCATGTTCTTTACGTTTAATGTTCACAACACCTTGTGAAGTGAATAATTGGCCATTTCTTGCGTTTCTTGTAGGTAATACGCAATCAAACATATCAATACCTTCTAAAACGGCTTTAATTAAGTCTGATGGGTAACCAACTCCCATTAAGTAACGTGGTTTATGCTCAGGCATTAAGGCTGCACAAACAGGAACCATTTTATGTAATACTTCATTTGGTTCACCAATAGCTAAACCACCAATTGCATAACCTTCAAAATCTAATTCTTCAAGTTTTTGCATGCTTTCGGCTCTTAAATGTTGGTACATTGAGCCTTGCATAATACCAAATTGAGCATAACCTGGGCGTTTATCAAAAGCATCACGGCATCTTTTTGCCCATCTCATTGATAATTCCATAGATTTACGAGCTTCAGTTTCAGTACATGGGTAGGCAGTACATTCATCAAATGTCATAGTAATTGTAGCATCTAAATTATGCTGAATTTGTGTTGAAATTTCAGGATTTAGGCGAATTTTTTCACCATTAATATGGCTTGCAAACTCAACACCGTCCTCATCTAGTTTATTAATATCAGCAAGTGAAAATACTTGGTAACCACCAGAATCTGTTAAAATTGGTTTTGGCCAGTTCATAAATTTATGTAAGCCACCCATTTTAGCAACAACATCATCCCCAGGGCGTAAATGTAAGTGATATGTATTACCTAAAATAATATCAGCACCTAGTTTTTCTACAGTTTCAGGCTTCATAGCTTTAACTGTACCAACTGTACCAACTGGCATAAATACTGGAGTTTGGATTTTACCGTGAGCTGTAGTAATCTCACCACGGCGAGCCTTACCCGATTTGCTTAATAACGTATATTTAAATTCTGTAGTCATATTATATCCTTAAAGTTTTAATAATTTCAAAGCTTAATATATACATTCTTGGCTTATTTTGCAAACTTTTTCACACAAAAAAGCCTCCAGAAATAATCTAGAGGCTTTTATTAAGTGAATAAACATTAGCACTAAGTGCCGTATTTATTAATTTTCGTAATTAAGGCAACCATGTTCTCTTCAAACTCTGGATGCCCATTGGCAGTCATAAATGCACCGGTTTTAATAAGTTTATCTGCAAAATCATCACCGGCAGAATAACAGTTAAAATCAGCTTTTACCCAGCCAGTTAGTTCTTTTTTCCAATATAAACTCCAATTTTTTGCAAATTGAGCGTTTCTTGGTTTATCAAGATTCTTATACCATTTGGCACGTAAACCTTGTGCAATACCATCACCATCATTTGCTTTTTTGCTGATTAACTCACCGGGAGTTTTTGTTAACCATGCTTCGTTTTCAAAAAAAGAGACGTTTTTTTCAAATTTTAAGCATAATCCACGACCATCGGCAAAATAGTTTTTTAAACCTTTACCAATTTCTGAAAGATCAGAACTGGCATTATCTAAAAAGCGTTCAGTATTAGCTGCAATGTTTTGTGCAGATGCTGCAGGTGTTATAGCGCTAATTGTTAAAAAAGCACACGTTAATAATATTATTGATTTTTTCATAAATATCCTTAGTGAAACGTTAAGTAAAGTATTATAATTTTATGTGCCTTGGCTAAAATAAATTACTTACTAGTGGCGTCTACCAAGTATAGATCTACCAGGTTTTGATTGCTGATTAACAGTTTGAGTAAATTTTTTATTAAAATCAAAGTTAGCGCCATCTTTTGGTGCTAGTACAGTTGAGGTACATACATGAGCATGTGCTAAAGTTATACGTACTTGACTTCCTAAAAAACCCAAAGTTGAAAAAAATCTCATTTTATGTGTAGCCATTAGATGACCCTTAATAGGTATGTGAATGTAGTAGATATTTTATATACAAATATGTATTATGTCAAGATATAGACAATAAAAAAACCAGCTAGTGTTTAAACTAACTGGTATTTAACATTAAGTTAATAATAAATATAATCTATTATTAGTTAAATGGTGGGCAATCCGAGACTTGAACTTGGGACCCCTGCGTTATCAACACAGTGCTCTAACCAACTGAGCTAATTGCCCTTAATGTGGTTATAGTTATAGTTTATAATGAAAGCTTTGTCAACCGTTTTTTATACTTTTTTTTATTTTTTTTTACACTTTTTTATATTGCATTGTTTTTTAAAGAAAAAAATAAACTTATTTAAACAATAAAACTAATCATAAAATAATTGATTATTATCTATTAATGCAAAAAAACATAAATATGCATATTGCAAAAAGCTATTAAATATGCAATGATAGCCCTATATATTATAATACATTAAATGAAAGTGACTATATTATGGCAATTACCCCAGAATTACAAAAACAACTAGATTCAATTATAAACGAGCATAAAGTACTGCTGTTTATGAAAGGCAATAAAAATTTCCCTATGTGTGGATTTTCTGCAAATAGTGTTGAATGTTTAAAAACAGCAGGTTTTGAAAACTTTGCTACAATTAACATTATGGAAAATGAAGACGTTAGAGCAGCTATGAAAGAATATTCAGACTGGCCTACATTCCCTCAATTATATATTGCAGGTGAATTTATTGGTGGTGCTGATATTATTAAAGATATGCTAGATGAAGGTGAACTTTTAGAATTAGCTAAAGAACACGCATAATTAACTTATAAAATGATTTTAAACATTAAATAAAAGGGCCTTAGGCTCTTTTTTTACGCTATATGAATAAAGTATAGCATAAATAGGGGTAAATGCCTTAATTATGGCTTAAAATGATTATATGGATAATTAGGTTATAGAACGTAAAAAAGACTCTCAAGAAGAGAGTCTTTAATGGTGCGCATGGAGGGAATCGAACCCCCACGCCTTGCGGCACTGGTACCTAAAACCAGCGCGTCTACCAATTCCGCCACATGCGCATAATATTACGGTAAACACTTTTTTAAAATTTTCCGACCTAATGGGGCGAATGACGAGATTTGAACTCGCGACCACCGGAACCACAAACCGGGGCTCTACCAACTGAGCTACATCCGCCAGTAAGATCAATTTTAAAAATAAACTATGGTGCGCCCAAGAGGATTCGAACCTCTGACCTACTGCTTAGAAGGCAGTTGCTCTATCCAGCTGAGCTATGGGCGCATTCTTCATAATTTTAACATCATCAGTTTTAAACATATTGCTTATCACTAACTCTGTGATTATCTTTATAATACATACCAAAGAAAAAATCAAGCAAAAAGTACACAATTTTTAAAAAAAATATATCTATAAAATAGGATATAGCTAAATACCCTTAATTATCTGCTACATAGCTTTTTTAATTAATACAGCTTACTTTTGATTACTTAATGGATATAAATAAAAAAACACACCATTGGGTGCGTTTAATTATTTATGTTAAAATTGATTAAAATGGCTTAGTTATTGCTAAAAATACTATAACAATTAAGAAAACTGTAGGTATTTCATTATAAAACCTGAAAAATTTATGGCTAAATTTATAATTATCATCTTTTAATAGTCTCATAAAATATGGTAATGAATGATGATAACCAGTTAATAAAATTACTAAAGTTAGTTTTATATGGAAATAGCTAAAGCCATCTAAAAGAAGTTGACTGTTAACATATAGCATCATAGATCCAAATATATAAGTTAAAATCATAGCAGGAGTCATAATAAATTTATATAGCTTACGTTCCATTGTTTGAAACACAGCTGATAAGCCTTTAATTTTATGTTCTTGTGTGTGGTATATAAATAGCCTTGGTAAGTAAAAAAGCCCTGCAAACCATGATACAACAGCAATTATATGTAAAGCTTTTATAGTTAAGTAGTTTTCTAAGATAAATTCATACATTAGTAGTTTATTCCTTTTATTTAATTTCTTGTTCTAGGTACCATATCTTCATATGTATAAAGCCAATAGGTAATAAAGCTAAAACAAATGTTATATAAATATTTAATATATCAAAAGCAACTAAAGATGACAGTGCAACAGTGTATACTTGTAGTAAAAATATTTTAATATATGCAAAAGCAGGTATTTCTTGAGTTTGGTCATACCTGTGTAATAGGGTAGTATCTTTTTTTATGCTAAATAATGTAATATATGTAACTAATGCAAACCCCAATAATAAAGCAACTAATGTATTTATAGTTATAAGATTAATAAACTCAAAATTACCTAAGCTTGTTAATAAGCCTATAGATATAACTATAATAAATTGTTTAAATATAGTTACAGTAGTTTTGTTTTCTCCAGTAATAACAAAATAACGAATAGATCCTATTAAAAACATAATTAGTGCTGTGTAAATAAGATTATTTGAATAATATATTAATGAGATAGATACCGGTATAATTAAAACAGATTGTAAGCTTACATCATTAAATTTATCAATAAATTTAAGTACAAATAAGGCTACTAAAAATATAGCAGGTAAAAATTCTAAGTTTATAAGGTTTGTAAAGTATAAAGCAATAACCATTAAAGTAGATACACTAATGTTTTGGATTAAAGCTTTGCATTTGCAAGACTTAAACTCAAGAACTGAGAATACTAAAGTAAAAATAGCTAAATACACAAATGGATTAGTTAATAAGTTATTATTAAAATTTAAAGATTCTATTAATACAAGAATAGACGATATGCTTAATACGCTATTTATAGCCTTATTATAAAAAGATGTTGTAGTTACTTTATCAGCTAAGAATTTAAATAATAATGATCCAATAAAAAAAGGTATTACGATAAATAATAACATTAGGCTGTTTATCCTTTATATTTAAATTTCGTTTTGATTTTTAACTTTATTTGCAACAGCAATATACTGCTTTGCTAAAATACTTCTTTTGAATTTTTCTAATACAAATGCAGGGCCATTTTGTGCTTTTAGCTTAGCTGTTTCATAGTTTTCAAAAACATTTACAATAGATTCAGCTAGTTCTGCAGGTTTTTCAGGCCTTGTAATTGTGCACGCATCTGATTGAATTAAAATAGACTTAGCCTCACCACTTACACAAGCAATGCTTGGTGTTTTAGTAGCTAAAATTTCAAACATTTCTAAAGGAATATGTAAGTTAATATCTGTTGAGTCTCTATGAGGTATTAATAAAATATCAGAACAAGCATAATAACCTAAAGTATCTTCATCTGTTGATGTATCTACAAATTTAATATTAGGCATACCTTTTGCCATGTTCATTAAACGAGATTTATCATCACCATCACCAACCATTAAAAAGATTATATCGTTACGGCTTAATAATAGTTTAGCAGCTTCAATTATTTGCCCTAGCCCTTGTTTTGAGCTGTGAGTCCCTAAAAATGTAACAATTTTAGTTAATGGGTGTATTTGCATTCTATTTCTAATAGATGTTGCCTTTAAAGTATTATTAGTTCTATCAGCTTTGGTAATAAACTCTTCATCGATACCATCATAAATTAAAAAGATTTTGCTTTTATCAACGCCTCTATAATGTAAAGCTTTTGCCATGCTAATACTTAATACAACAACAGCATCTGAGTTTTTATATAAGAATGTTGAAATATAGTCTAATACTTTAGCATAGATACTTTTATTAGTAATAATTCTTGATGCGATATAAGCATCAGGAAGTAAATTTCTTACTTCAAAAATAAATTTAGCATTGTTTTTTCTTGCAATAAAATAACCAACTAAGCAGCACATTATAGATGGAGATGTTGCAATAACAACTTCAGGGTTTTCTTTAACGTATTTATCAGAAAAATAATGAGTCATTAATTTAAATGCAAAAGACAATTGAGTTTTAAATCTACTAATAAATTTAGTAGGATCAACCTGAGATGTTTTGTGTCTTATAATAGGAAGATCATTGTATGAATCTTCAAATATATTTGGTTGATGATCATAATTTGCATTAGAATTTGCTTTTTTATAATTATGATGAGGGATAGCTGAGAATATGGTAACATTATGTCCATCTTTTAACCAACGTTTAGCAAAGCCATATATTCTTGATTGAGCAGGGCCAAATTCTGGTTTAAAATATTGTGATATTATCCAAATTTTCATTTATGTAAGCCTTTTATTCTATATTTTTATTGTTATTTTAGTAATTCTAGCACGGTTCCTTTGCTAAAGACAACTTTTTCAACATTTAACTTAGCAGTTATACTTTTAGAATTAGCCTTTGCAATATTTTTTAAAGATTTATAATCGCTTAGTTTTACAGTCCAAGCTTTTTCATAAAAATCTTTAGCTGAGATAGTTTCATTAATTTTTATATCAACTGAACCTAATAAGTTTTTACCAAGAATTAAATGTAATTTACCATTAAGGCTTAAAATATCTTCAGATGAAAGGTTCTCAAGCGAGATTCTAATTACAAAAGAGTTATTTTTAATATCAATGTTAGATTTTTGGAAATCTTTTAAAGCAATAGAGCTATTTAAGTTTGTTTTAATAATGTTATTTAGTTTATTAATCCTAATTGTTTCAATAGCTTCTATTTGTGATAGAACTTCTTTAGCATTTAATATATTAGTTACCTTCCACATATCATTAACTAAGTTCATTGCAAATAGAATATCAATTTCTTTATTGTATTCTGGTCTTATAATAACAAGTTTTATTTTTGCTTGATTAGATGATTTAGCAATTACATCAGAACTTAAAATTTTACCAGTTTTAGAAATAGTAAAGTTTAATAATTTGCTTAAAACAGCATCAGGTTGTTTTATATTATCAATAAAATTACCTTTGTTATTAATAATTGAATTAAAATCGTTAATAATTTTAATACTAATTTCATCATCTAAGTAAGATAGTAGGTGAGATGTTAGCTTTTTGTCTTTAATTTGTGCCATAATAGCATTTGATAAATCTTGTGCAACAGAATCAACATTAATTAGGCGTAAAGCCATAGCGTTATCACCTTTTTTTATAGATTGCTCTATTTTAACCAAAGTTGTTAAAGGAGATAATGAGCTTTTAGTAGGCCATAATACAATAATTAAGCTAAATATAAGAATACCAACAATAAGAACAGTTTGTTTTTTAGAAAAACCTTTTGTTTTAATTTTTTCAAGTTTTGCTAATACATAGTTAATAGCAAGTAATGTTTTTTGCTTAACTTCATATTTTACTAAAATTTGTTTAATTGAATCAATTAATCTATAAAACTTATCGCCCATCTTATCATGGTATCCTTTTTGTTAACTTTGCTACTTATCACTAAAGTAGATTTATTTTTTGTAATTCCTGGATTTTCACAAATTAAAGTATCTTCTTTTTTTAATACTCCGCCTGCAATTTTAAATTTAGCTATAACATTCCCATCTAAAAGTATATCTGCGTTATAATCGTCATTAACTATTGTTTCATAATGTGGGTGTAGGTGGAAAAATGCAGATATATTATCTAAAGCATTTGAAATAGTATCTTCACCAATTACCTCATCACCATTTTCAGATAAGAAAATTCTTCTTGTATGTTTTGTTTTATTGTTTTTAAAACCTTTTAATGATCCTTCAAAGCCAACACCTAAAGTTTTTTCAATTTGGCAAAAACTCTCAATATTATTTGCAGTAGTTCCTGTTAGTCCATAATTTAAAATAGCTGTAGAGCTTAAACCGTCAACTTGTATACAGTTAAAGTTTGAGCTTTGACGGCTTTGGTCACCATCTAAATTACCGCCACTTACAAATACTCTTGAGTTTTTATGGCTTAGTTCAAAACCTAGTGTAGATGCACTTGAATTATTATGCATATTAGTACTTGCATAATCACCACAATCTATAATAATAGATGTATCTGCTCTTAATAATTTTCTGAAGCCAGCCCTTGGTAAAAAGTCAGTTTGGAAATTTTGCTGACAAATTGTTAATAGCTGAGTAATTTTTTCACTATTACCAATGTATGAACAGTTAAACATTGTTAAGTTACCATCGTTATGTCTAAAAAATGCTAAGCTTTCAGCCATTGATTTAATAAGGTCGTTAATAATAGTAGGTACTTTTTGGTTTGCAATAGTCATTGTTGATCTTATATCAACTAAATCTTTTAATAAATTATATTGTATTTCTGGATTTTTCTGAATATGAGTAGAATCTTCTAGAACTTGTTTTTCAAGTTCGTCTTGTAAAATGTCTAATCCTTCTAAAAATGCACTTTGGTTTTGCGGTAATGCAAGCCCTGAATATATAATACCTTTAATTGCACAAATAATATCATAATTTTGTGTATGCCAAGGTATAGTTTTAGATAAATGTTTACTTTGTTTTAAAATAACAGCCATTAAATCTTTTTTAAATGATGCATCACATTCTTTAAACATCCAGTTAGCGTATGTAATAAAGTTTACCAGCCTGCGGCTTAAAATAGAAGGTGCCCAGTATTTAGAATCAACAAATGATTCTTCATTCATCCATGTTCTAACTAAAAATATAGCTTTTGCACGGCCTTGGTTTCTATTTATTGCAGCTAAATCATTTAAATAATCAAAACTGTGTAATTGTTCTAAAAATGTGCCACTAACATCGGGGCATCTCCAATTAACAGACTTATCAATATCTAATTCTTGATTTATTAAATTTAGTTTGCCATTTGCAATTTGTTTACCAAATATAGGGTCTCCCTTAATATTTGTAACAGGCGTAATATTTAAATTGCTAGGGATATACTCCTCATACTCAATAAAATCATACACTGGAGTGTTATAATATGCCTTTTTAAAGCAATTAAAAATTGAGTACAGAAATTGCGAGCAAGAGATATGTTTTCTTGCATGTATATAATTACAGAAATTATTTGGTTTTTTTGCATTTTTCATCATCTATATAATTTATTATATTTTAGGGGTAAAAAGCAACAATAAAATTAAAAATCTTGCAAAAAAGCTAGATTTATTATATATATTTATTATCTTGTATTGTAAATATACCATAAATAGAAGATATTTAATTAAAAGAGAGAATTATTTTGAAATTTTTAGACGAAGCAAAAATATTTATTCAATCAGGTGATGGTGGCGCAGGATCAGTATCATTTAGAAGAGAAAAAAACATACCTCGTGGTGGCCCAGATGGTGGTGATGGACAACGTGGTGGTGCAATTATATTTACAGCTACAAATAGTGTTAATACATTAATCGATTTTAGATATACACAGCATTTTAAAGCATCTAAGGGTGGTCATGGTATGGGTCGTCTTAAATCAGGCAGATCAGCTGATGATATTGTTATTAGATTACCTATTGGTACACAAATTATTGAAAGTAATACAAACGAAGTATTAGCAGATATGCTTGAAGAAGGCCAAACTTACACAGCACTTATTGGTGGTGAAGGTGGCCGTGGTAATGCAAGCTTTAAAAGCTCAACAATGCAGGCCCCAAAGTTTGCCGGTGACGGATTCCCTGGTGAAGAAAAATGGGTTTGGTTAAAGCTTAAGCTTATTGCTGATGTTGGTTTTTTAGGATATCCAAATGCGGGTAAATCTACATTTATCTCATCTGTATCAAATGCAAGACCAAAAATTGCAGATTATCCATTTACAACGCTACAGCCTCACTTAGGTATGGTTAGATTCCACGAAACTGATATGGTTTTAGCTGATTTACCGGGGCTTATTGAAGGTGCATCTGAAGGTGTTGGTTTAGGGCATAAATTCTTAAAGCATTTATCTCGTTGTGCGGTTATGTTGCATTTAATTGATGCTACTGCTGAAAAAGAAGAAATTGCAGATGCTTATTACACTTTAAGAGAAGAATTATTAAGTTATGATGAAGATTTAGCTAATAAAAGTGAAGTTATTGCTTTAACTAAAATTGACGCTATTACACCTGAAGATTTAGCAGAAAAAATGGAATGGGTTGAAGAAGAAATCGAAAGAAAAGTTTTAGCAATTTCATCTGTAAGTAAACTTAACTTAAATGATGTTTTAACAGAGCTTGAAAAAGTTGTTTCTAGAACTAGAGCTGAAAGAATAGCTTTAGAGGCAAAACTAAAAAGAGAGCCTAAACCTGTAAAACAAGAGCAAGAAATTGATGTTAATAACATTGAGAACTTAGTTGAAGAGGTTGAAGTTGAAGAAGTGCCTGATTGGGAACTATAAGCTAACACAAATAAAAAAGGATGCATTTATTGCATCCTTTTTTTCGATTAAAATCTAAATATAAAGCTGGTTAAGCCGTCTTTCTTTCAGTCCAATAGCATTTACTAATTGTTCTAGTGCATGCTTTGGGCTGTTCTTTTGACCCGGCATAAAGTTTTAGTGAAAAACAAGTCATAATTTCAGCAGAAATATTAATCTTTGCTTTAGGCCCTAGCTGTTTCCTTGCTTGGTTGGTTAATTCTTCTACGATATGCAAGTGAGTTTTCTCAATTAATACAGTATCTAAGTTTATAGTGCTCATAATAGCATCCTTAAAACGTTCTCCATGAATGTACTATTATTATAATGCATAATTAAATTAAATACAAGTACGCCTTATTTACTATAGATTACTTGAAATATTGCCTAACTAATACTATATTGATATTACACAGTAATTGTAAATTTTTAAGGTACATAGTTATGAAAATAGTAACAATGTTAAATGGAGTTATTTCACCAGGCGCTGAAGGTGTTGAGGTTAATAACTTTAATAAAGATGCTGTTAACTATAATAGCATTAAAGTGGCACAAGTTGTTTTAGAATATAATGAAACTTTGCCAGATGTTTTAGTTATTAAGTGTTTACATAATAAAGCTAATGTAATATTTGATATTGTCACTAATGATAAAGTTGAAAATATTGAAAAAGTAAAAGTTACATCACTTAAGTGCTCTAAAAATGTTAATATTTTAGTTTTAAAACCAGGTGGTAGTTTAAGAATTAGCCAAACAGACACTGTAAATAACAAAAAAGTTAAAGTAACATGGAGGTGGGATGGTAAAACTTTAAATGAGTACGTATTCAAAACTCTTAAGGATACCATTGATATTGATTTGTTAATTGAGCAAGCTAATTTACCATAAAAAAATTAATTGGTAATATAACCATAAGGTACATAGTTATGAAAATAGTAACAATGTTAAATGGAGTTATTTCACCAGGCGCTGAAGGTGTTGAGGCGGATAATCATTCAGATAGAGGAATTGTTCTTAATAAAATTAGATGTATGGAAGTTGATTTAAAAGATAATGAAGACATGTCCGATGTCTTAGTTATTAAAGCTAAGCATGATGTTCTTAGTGTTTCATTTTATTGTTTTGCTGAGAAAAACGCCCAAACTTTTAATAAAGTTAAAATATCGGCAAAAACCTGGTCTAAAAATGAAATAATATGCGCTTTAAAGCCAGGTGGACGATTAAAAATTGTTGAAAAAAATTCTGAAACTAACATGAAGGTTAAAACAGTATGGCAATGGGATGGTAAACTTTTAACATCTCGTGGTAAAAGCCAAATTGCAAAAAGTATCAATATCGCCGAATTAATTGAAGAAGGTGAACTTGAGCATTGTTAATGATAATCTATAGTAAAAGGCCTCCTAAATAATGGAGGCTTTTTTTATATAGTTTTACTTGTTGTGTTTAATGCTAAAAAATAGTATATTACAAATGTGTAGAACATAATTAAAAAGAAGTTGAAATATGAATAAAATTTTATTAAGTTGCTTTGTTATTATTTTTGCTAATATTAACACTGCAAATGCAAAACAGTTCACTTTAAATGATGTGGAAATGTATTTATCAGATTTAAAAAACTATACTGCAAGTTTTGACCAAGTTATACCTGGGGAAGACTTTGCAAAAGGTAAGTTATATATTAAAAAGCCTGGTAAGTTCTTATGGCAGTATAAATTACCCAATCCTTCTAAGGTAGTATCTAATGGTGGGTTTGTATATTTTGTAGATGAAGTTAATGAGCAAACAACACAATTACCAAATACAGGAATAATATTTCAATTACTATCTAAAAAAAACGTTAACCTTAATGGTGATGATTTAAAACTTGATACTTTAACTCAAACCAAAACAAGGCTTACTTTAAGATTAATTGCAAAAGTTGATGGGGAAGATATTCCATTGACCTTAATATTAAAAAAAGTAAAAGAGAAATTAAAACTAAGTAAAATAATATCATATAATCAATTAGACCAAATGATTGTTGTTAGTTTATATAATATAGATGAAACAACAAACATAGATAAACAAATATTTAAAGTGGAAGCAGAAGATGAACAATTTTAATAACAAACCAAAACGAGAAGAATTAACTTTAACAAAACCGGCAAAGCCTAATAAGGATGTTTTACAAGCACGTTTAGTAGCATTAGATGTATTACTAGATGTATTTAAAAATAAAAGAGCTTTAGATATGAGTTTTGACCATCATTGTAAAGAGCTATCTAAACAAGATAAGGCATTCTCATTTGCATTAATTAATTTTGTACTAAGACACTTATCAATTATTGATCATATTATAGATATGTATATGGATAGACCATATGCTTTAAAATCAGCTGATCGTCAGGTTTTAAGAATTGGTATGGTTCAACTGTTCTTTATGGATTCAGTAGAAGAGTTTGCATGTATACATACATCAGTAGACTTAGCTAAGCTAAAGCTTGACCACCAAGAAAAAACAATTAACGCTATTTTAAGAAGATGCCAAAGAGAAGCTTATGGTTATATTGAAGATAACTATGAAATGCTTTACCAATTACCAGAATGGATTGAAAATATTATAGATAAAGATTATCCTCAAAAAGGATACTCTATTAAAACTGCTATGTTAGGTAAAGGTCGTAATTTTGTAAGGTTAAGATCTCGCAAAGCACAAGAGTATTTAAAACAAAATGCAAACATGGTTAAGTACTTACCAGGTGCATGGGAATTAAAAGAAGGTGTAGAACCTCATAAAATCCCTGGAATTAAAGATTTTAGCGTATATGTACAAGATGTAGCTTCACAACTAGTAGGGCATATCTTAGCTGGGCAAATAGAAAAAGATGGCTTATTAGAAAAAGAAATTAACTTACTAGATACATGTGCTGCACCAGGTGGTAAGACAATGCATTTATCAGACTTATTACCTTATGCAAATATTACAGCATGTGATAATAGCGAAGGTAGGTTAAAATCATTACAAAATAATATGGATAAAGCATTAGATGATGATAATAAGGTAACTGTTAAATTAGCAGATGCTACTAAACCTAATTTTGATGAAAACTCATTTGACTATATTTTACTTGATGCACCTTGCTCAGGTATTGGTATTAGCCGTAAGCATGTTGATGTATTGTATTTAAGAACTGAAAATGAAGTAGCTAAAATTATTAAACTACAACAAGATATTTTAAATAAAACATTTAAACTTTTAAAGTCGGGTGGTGTAATGATGTACTCTACATGTTCACTATTTAAAGCTGAAGGTGAAGACCAAATAAATGAATTTGCAAAAAACAATGATTGTGAAATTTTAAACATTGGTGATATTTTTGATGAAGTAGGTAAAGTTGATTCAAAAGGAATGTTTAGAACATTCCCAACTGATGGTTTTGATGGCTTCTTTATGTGCCTATTAAAGAAAAAATAATACAAAGTACAATTTAAATAATTAAATAATAAGCTAGGAATTTAATATGACTCATTTTAGTAATATGAAAACAATCGCTCCTTCTATTTTAGGAGTTGATTATATAAGCCTAAAACAAACTATGATGGATTTAAACCAATCAGAAGCAGCATGGTTACATTTAGATGTTATGGATGGTAATTTTGTTCCTAACTTATCATTTGGAGCGCCTGTAATAAAATCATTAAAAAAACATTCAAACTTATTTTTTGATGTTCATATGATGGTAAATAACCCAGATCATTTATTTAAAGATATGAAAAGAGCAGGGGCTGATTTAATTACAGTACATTATGAAGCATGTAAAGATCTAAAAAGCAGTATTGCAAATATTAAAGATTTAGACTTAAAAGCAGGTATTGCAATATCTCCAGATACTGATGTAAGTGTTTTAGATGAATATTTAGATACTATTGACCATGTTCTTGTAATGTCGGTACACCCTGGTTATGGTGGGCAGAAGTTTATTGAAAGCGGGTATGATAAAGTTTTATACTTAAGTAAATATAAAGTTCAAAACTCATTAGAGTATACAATTTCTGTTGATGGTGGAGTTGATACCAGAAATATTAATAAGCTATCATCATTAGGTGCAAATGTTTTGGTTGCAGGTAGTGCAGCATTTAAAGATAATGATACTATTAAAAATATTAAGAGGTTACATGACTTAATGTCATAAGTATATTTGTGTAATATTAATAAATTTTATAAAGCAAAGGTAGTAATTTTACTGCCTTTTTTTATTTCTATTGGCATTAACCTTGCATATATTTAATATATAGAGTATTAAAGTATATGAGATGTTATTAAATATTAATGGTTTAAACGTTAAATAATTTAAAAATATATACATAATTAAATAAAAAAATATGCAAGTGTTGACATATGTTAAGGTTCTTTCCCTTGTAAGTTGTTACAGTCTAAGAATAAAAACCAAAATAATAATAAAAAGATGGAGATATTAACAATTATGAATTTACTAAAAGTAATATCAATGAAGGCTAAGTTATTTTCTACAGTAGTATTTATGATGATTATGTTATCAATACTTAGTTATTTAAATACAGTTGAAGAAATTAAAATATATCAAGATGGTAAAGTAACACAGCTTAAATCAATTGTTGATTTTTCATACTCTAGACTAGAAGATTTATACAAAAAAATGAATGATAGAGGTCTTTCTGAAGAATATATCAGAAAACTATATTATTCAGAAATGACTGCTATGCAATATGATAACGGTAATGGTTATGTATTTTTAATTAGCAAAGATGGTACAATGCTATTAAACCCTAACAAACCAAGTTTAAACGGAATTAATCAAATTAATTTAAAAGATTCTAATGGTGTTTTATGGGTAAAAGAAGTTATTGACGTATCTATGGATAAAAATAGAGATTTAGCAGAATACACATTAAGAAAACCAAGCAATAATAAAACAACTAAAAAAATGACTTATGCAAAATACTACGCTCCGCTAGATATTGTTGTTGCATCAGGGTCATATATGGATGATATTGAAAAAGTAGAAAGAGATTTAATTAGACTTTTTATTGAAGAACTTTTAATATTAGGCCTAATTGTGCTAATAACGTCATTTATTGTTATTAAAGATTTTAACAAAGCAATGGCAAAATTAAAAGATGATATGATAGAGCTATCACATGGAAATACATCAATAAAAATTGATCTTTCAAGAGGTGATGAAATTGGTAAAATGGCAGAATGTTTAGATGTATTTAAAACAAATACCATAGCTATGAATAAAGCAAAAGATCAAGAACTTGAAAAAGCAAAAGAAGATACTAAGTCTAAAAATAGAGTTCAAGGGTTAGTTGGTAATATTGCACAAGAATCATTAGTTGTTGAAGATCATATTAGTGGTATTTCAATTGCAGCATCTGAATTATCATCTACATTAGAAGATATTACAAATAAAGTTAATGAAACAAGTACAATGACAGATTTGGCTCAAAACGAAGCTGAAAAAGGCCAGTCTACAATATCTGATTTAAGCAACAGTGCTGTTAAAATTGGTGAGGTTGTTGATCTGATTAAGGATATTGCAGAAAAAACAAATCTATTAGCTTTAAATGCATCAATCGAGGCGGCTCGTGCAGGTGAGGAAGGTCGTGGATTTGCTGTTGTTGCTGAAGAAGTTAAAAAACTTGCTCAACAAACATCAGATGCAACAAACGATATTAGTAACTTAGTTAAAACTATTCAAAAAAATAGTGGTAATAGTGTTGATTCAATAGGTCAAATATCTGAACAAATTAGTTCAATTAATGATGTTACTAAGCAATTAGTTATTTCAATGGCTGAGCAACGCTCTGCAACAAATGATATTTCTGAAAGAATGGTACAAGCATCTGAAGGATCTAAAGAAGTTTCAGAAAAAATTAAAGAAATTAATGATTAATTAAATCTGTTTATACAAATAAAAAAAAGCTACCCTAGGGTAGCTTTTTTTAATACATAGTTAAGTTTAAAATGGTATATCATCATACTTAACTTCAATCACTTTATCTTCATCAATGAGATTAAGTGCAATCGCAAGTTCAATTTCAAGTGTCATAATGTTTGCTAATACATTTACGTACGGGTTTAACCCATTTCCAATAGGGATATACTGACTGCCTAATATTTCTTGAAGTTCAGGTGTGTTAGATGGGTTTATGTATGTATCTTGTAATATTCTAATTGTACCGTCTACCATGTTTTGCTTAATACTTTGTAAAGTAACTGAATAATAATTACTATGTGCTGTTAAAAGTTCTAAGCTATTGTAAAGCGATTTCATAATCGAATCAAAATTAAAATGTGCCATGTATAATGAACAGTATACATCAAGCATTTTAGTGTTTTTTGACATACCCATTTTTAATACAATATCATCAGCTTCACTACGATTATTAGAATCTGATACGTTTATGTGATGCTTAATAAATGGTTCGAGCTTTGCCTTGATTTCATCTGATTGATTACGAGATTTAGAGTCAATAAGCCCCATAGATTTTGATATTGTTTCAAGAACCTCACTAGTTATTTGTTTAAAAACACCATTGTTATTTTCTAATACTGCTGCTGTTAAAAGTTTATCAATTGTAGTTGTCATAACTAGTCCTTGTAAAAAAATGTATTAAGTTGTAGTTATAATATAATGTAATGTATATAAATATATAGTCAATAAAGACTTATGTTTTTTTATTATTAAATAAAAAAAGTAGAGCTCTTAAGCTCTACTTTGAATCGTTATATATTATGCGCCCCTTTTCCATACGGAGAAAGAAAATGTTGCCGAAGCAATCTCTTCTTCAGTATATTCATGGCGACCTTCTAAACGAGGTAGCCCGCGAACTCCCATTACAACTAAGCTATCGCCTGGTTGTAATTTAGCAAAAGGTGCCTTTTCAGGTACCTCAACATCTAAGCTGTACCGTTCTCGCATTGCTGCGATAGTCGGTACATGAGAGGGGTTTAAACAACTGACTAATGTGCCGTCAGCTGTTGCTTTCTCAATAATAGCCCGAGCTTCTTCAACAGAAGCTTGGGTAAAGCTCAAAGAGCCTTGTCCGTCGAACATACCATTTGCCAAAGCAAAGCCAAAAAATGTTTTAGATGTATTTGTAATAGTCATAATATTTCCTAAATACTTGAATAGCTGCCCTTTGAAATTATTTTCATTGGTACAGTAAACATAGTATCCCATCAAAACTGGGTGTACTTAGAAGCTTAAAATAGCTATACACGTTTATATTCCCTTCAACAGGGTTCTTCCTACAAACGTTATATTATGTATTTATTTATATATGGTTATGTAAATGTTTTACTGACATGGTTATATATGAATAATTTCTTCATTAAATACTTGACTAAAAAGACAAAATGACTATAATGAGAATTGAACTTTAATATTGTAATTTTTATAGTATTAAATAATTAAACATTCCGCAGTGGTACATTGTTGTTTATCAGTAATGTTCACGAAATTTAAAAGTTGGGTTTTTATTCAATTTTTAGGTTAACCGCTCATATGGAAAAATCGTGAATCTAAAAAGGAAAAATATAATGGCAAACGTAAGAGTTACACCTAAGTACAAGATCTGTCGTAGACTTGGTGAAAACCTATGGGGTAGAGACAAATGTCCTACAAATTCAAGAACTTCAGGCCCTGGTATGCATGGCGCTAGAAGAGGTAGATTAACTGACTATGGTGTTCAGTTTAGAGAAAAGCAAAAACTTAAAGGTTACTACGGTAACGTTTCTGAGAAGCAATTTGTTGGTATCTTTAAAGATGCTTCAAAACTTAAAGGTGATAAATCTGAAAACTTAATTAAGCTTTTAGAATCACGTTTAGATGCTATTGTTTACAGACTAAACTTTGTTCCAACAGTATTTGCTGCTAGACAACTTATTAACCATAAGCACGTTTTAGTTAACGGTAAAATTGTTAATGTTGCATCATACAGATGTAAAATTGGTGATGTTATTGAAGTTAGAGAGAAATCTCAAGCTATGCCAATGGTTGCTGAAGCAGTTGCAAAAGCAGAAAGAGATATGCCTGATTATCTAACAAGTGATAAGTTCAAAGGTACATTCAACAGACTTCCTGAGTTTGATGAAGTTCCTTACCCAGTACAAATGAACCCTCACTTAATTATTGAGTTTTACTCAAGATAATAAGACTTATTTATTTGAAAAGACTTTACTTTATTGTAGAGTCTTTTTTTTATTGTGGAGTATTAAAATAAGACACAAAAAAACCGCTTAATTAAAAACGGTTTTTATATTATAAGTATAGTTATTTTTTCTTAGCTTTAAGACTTAGTTTTGCAATTGTTTTTAAAATTGTATTAAATGGAAAACCTATATAACCTGCATATGCAAAAGAAAAATTGGCTCTTTGGATGTTATTTTCGGTTAAAATAGCCATTCTATGATGCCCTTGGTTTATAGTGTCTTGTACTCCAAAGCTTCTACATAGCATTATTTCCATAGGGTATTTATCATTATATCCATTTTTAACAATAGAATCTTCAAGTTTTTGGTAGTTTTCAGCTCTTTTTTCAGGTGGAGTGTACCAACGCTTGTTGGAGATTTTGTATGCGTTTTCTTTGCTTCTTATGCTACGCTCTATATTTAGCTCTCTAATGCGTTTAGGAGACATATGGTAAGTATTCTTGCTTGTTTTAACATACTTAGATCTAATTCTTTTTATTAGAGTCTTAAATATGTTAATTTTAGAGTAGGCCATTTTAAAAACTATCTTAACCTTGATGTAGTCTGTTTTTTCTTCAATAGCTTTTTTAATAAAGTCCTGTCCATTAATAATATAATCATCTTCTTCATTAATTAATAATACAATTTCATCTGAATTGTATTTAATATGCTTAGATTTCTTTGATTTAAGATTAACTAAGTCTTGAGGGTCAATCTCATAGATTTCTGATGCATATCCAAATTTATTAATCATGGTATATTATCCTTTTGTTTTAAGTAGAATTATATATAATTTATACATTAATTCTTAAAAATTATCAAGGTATAATATTGTATTGATATATAGACGAAAAAAAACCATATCAATAATGATATGGTTTTTTTTATTTATTATAAGAATTAAGCAGCTAATTTAGCTTTGATTGCTTTTCTTAATTTAGCAGCAGTTGTAGAAAAAGTCTTGTGCTTTTTGTAGCTAGTCATAAATGCGTCTAGGCCACCTTTAAAGTCAATTGTTCTAATAGCGTTTGTGCTAAGTCTTAAAGTAACTTTGCGATTTAATGCTTCACTCATAAAATGTCTAATTTGAAGATTTGGTAGTTGTCTTCTTTTAGTTCTATTTTTTGCGTGAGAAACATTCATAGCAACAGCTGGTTTTTTACCTGTGATGTCACATACTTTACTCATTGTTTCGTTTCCTTGTATTTAAATTAATCATTTGTTGATTAAATATTGCGCAATATTCAATCTATTCCAATACATTCATAATAGTTTAGTAACTAAATATAAAAGTGCTGAACAGATTTGCCTAAAGTAATATATATTCAAAGCAATGTCAAGACCTTTTTGTTATTTTTAGCATAAAGCATTGTTATTAAATATATATTATAAATGGTTTTGATATTAAATAAATTATGTTATTATATTATTTCAAATCCTTATACAATAAATATAACATAAAAATAGGTATATCATAAGATGTCAAATAAAGAAATTTTCCTAAAAGATTACACAGTTCCTGAGTATTTAATAGAAACAGTAGATTTAACTTTTGAATTTAGTAACAGTGAAAAATCTAAAGTTTATAGCATATTAAAATGTGTTAAAAATCCAGAATCAAAATCAAACGATTTAATTTTAAAAGCAGATAGTATAGAACTTGTTGAAATTAAAATTAATGGTGAGCTTATAAATAAAGATAGTTACGAGTTTGATGGTAAAGTATTTACTATGAAAAACTTACCAGAAGAATTTACCTTTGAAGCTACTACATTAATAGACCCTGAAAATAATGATACTTTAATGGGTGTATATAGATCAAACGGCATGTTCTGCTCACAATGTGAATCAGAAGGGTTCAGAAGAATAACACTTCACCCAGATCGCCCTGATGTATTAAGCTTATTTACAACAACTATTATTGCTGATAAAAAAACAAATCCAATTTTACTTTCAAACGGTAATAAAGTTTTAGAAAAAGACCTAGAAGATGGTCGTCATATGGTTAAGTGGGAGGACCCTCATAAAAAACCATGTTATTTATTTGCAGTAGTTGCTGGTGACTTGTCTATTAAAGAAGATACATTCACTACAATGACAGGTAAAAATGTAGATTTAAAAATATTTACAGATCATGCAAATATTACTAAAGTTGACTTTGCGATGGAATCATTAAAAAGATCTATGAAATGGGATGAAGAAAAGTATGGTCGTGAATATGACTTAAATAACTTTATGATTGTTGCAGTTGATGCGTTTAACTTTGGTGCAATGGAAAATAAAGGTTTAAACATATTTAACTCAAGGTTGGTTCTTGCTACTGCTAAAACATCATCAGATGCTGCTTTAGAGCAAGTAGAGGCTGTTGTAGGGCATGAGTACTTCCATAACTGGTCAGGTAACAGGGTTACTTGCCGTGATTGGTTCCAACTTTCATTAAAAGAAGGTTTAACTGTATATCGTGATTCTACATTCTCGCAAGATATGGGTCAAGGTGTTAGAAAAAGAATTGAAGATGTATCATTTTTAAAATCTTTACAATTTGCTGAAGATTCATCACCAATGTCACATCCTATCCAGCCACAAAGCTATGAAGAAATTGATAACTTTTACACAGTAACAGTATATGAAAAAGGTGCTGAAGTTGTTCGTATGTATAATACTTTACTAGGTGCTGATGGTTTTAGAAAAGGTACAGATTTATATTTTGATACTTTCGATGGTCAAGCTGTAAGAGTTGAAGATTTTAGAAATTCAATGGAAAAGGCTAATAATGTTGATTTAAGCCAATTCCATAACTGGTATGTGCAAGAAGGTACTCCTGTTATTAAAGTTGAAGAAGATTATTCTGCAGAATCAAAAACATATACTATTAAATTGTCTCAAAATATTAAGCAGGGGCAAAAACCTTTTTATATGCCAATTAAATTTGGTTTACTAGATAAAAACGGCAATGATATTAATGATAGCGATTTATTAATTTTAAAAGATATGGAGCAAAACTTTGTATTTGAAAATATTAGTGAAAAACCTACATTATCAATTTTAAGAGAGTTTTCAGCTCCTGTTAAATTAGATTTTGTACAATCAGATGATGATTTACTATTTTTAGCTAAAAATGATAATGATATGTATAACCGATATAATGCAGGCCAGGTTATAAAAATTAATTCAATTAAACAAGCTATTGCCGACTTAGAAAGTAATAAAGCAGTTTTATTAGATGATAATTTAAAATCTTTATTTAAATCAACATTTACTGATAGTTCTATTGGTTTAGATGTATTAGCACTATTTTTAAAACTGCCAGATGAGTTAACAATAGAGCAAGAATATAAATTAGCTAACCCAGTGTTAATTAAAAATGCTTTAAAAGATTTATCAAAATTACTATCAAAAGAATTTGAAGCAGAATTTAAATCACTATTTGATACACATTATAATAAAGGCGAAGAATATACATTCAATAGCAATCAAGTTAATAAAAGAAGCTTAATTTGCACAGTAATTAACTATTTATCAAAATTAGATAAACAAGAGTACTTAGACTTAGTTAAGGATATATTTGATAATGCTAATAATATGACATATCAATCTGCAATGTTAAGAATTTTATTAAATTCAAATAATAAAGATTTAGCAGATTATGCAAATGATAAGTTTTATAGCCAATGGAGTGATGATAACAATGTTGTTGATACTTGGTTTGCATCAAATGCATCATCTGATAAGAAATGCGATGTAGCTGATTTTATAAAATTACAATCTCATAAGTTGTTTAACTATAAACAGCCTAATAAGGTTCGTGCTTTAGCGGCGTTCACATCTAATAAACACTTCCATACTAAAGAAGGTTATAAAGTATTTGCTGATTTAATTATCCATATGGATACAATTAACGGGCATGTATCTACATCATTAGTTCGTAAATTAATTAGCTATAAAAACTATGCAAACCCATTTGCAGATTTAATGCTAGAGCAATTAAAAAGAATAAACGAATCTGCACAATCTGCAGGTTTAAAAGAAATGCTGTCAAAATCTTTATAAGTTTATTTAAAATATAATATAAAAATACAAAGCCTTTACTATAAAATAATATAGTAGGGGTTTTTTATTATGCTAATTAGTAGTATGGTGAGTTTATTGCAAATAAAAAAGCACTCCTAAGAGTGCTTTTGATTCGTAAATCTCCTAATAATCAGGAGGTATATACTCCAATACCTCAAAGCAGCACTTAAAAAACCACTACTATTCGCTCTTAGACCAGAAACAGCCAAAAGCAAAGTCCGATTGTTAAAGGATTGCTACCACCTAAACCTGCTGAATGCTGCCTCCGGTGAGATAAACAACGGTTCAAATAGCCAGTTCTGGGAATGGCTAGCCCGATACCCCATTAGCATCTCTTACAGCCTTGCATCCCTCGAAGCCAGAGCCATTGCGGCAGCACTCACAAATAACATGGCCATGTCACATTTTGGGGCCGACAAAAAAGCAGCTGCTAAGCTTATAGCTAAGCAGCAACCCGTTCCAGATCAAGACGAAGTTGCCTCCAAAGACAATAGTGGCGCCATACATAAAGTCTCTCTCACAAAACGAGGACGAAGAGGCAACTTCGCCGAAAGAAGCTCACGCCGCAGCCCAAAACTACAAAAAGAACTGGCGATTCTGCTTAACGATGTCGACCACCCACACATACCAAAACTCACACGTTGAACAGCTAGAGCAAATTGCCGTTTGACTAAAGGGGGAAGTTATTTTTAA
>JAYJMJ010146595.1:0-17401 GCA_036873875.1 Laminaria ephemera
TACACGTTTTCGTTTTGCGAGAATGACTATCCAAGAAAATTTCATAAAATACGAAAAAATATCGAAAAAATGCGCTACCCCGGAAGCATCATATACGTTCTTATTTTGATTTTTTTTTGACAATTTTAACATGCGTTTTTTATGATGAAGTGCACTGCAGTAATAATAGTAGCAACAACGTGTATGTACACCATCACATGGCATGTAATATCAACACCAAATGCATAGGGCAGGCAATACCAGAACTGAAATCATGAGTAGTAGCACTAACAACATCATCACTGTAAATAACATCATAAAACGAAATAGAAGCACCTTAGTTATGTTAGGTGTTATGATAAAATCTGTTAACAAAGGCGATTTGGGTCGATGTATATACTGCTGTCCCTCGTTTCTCTCGCAATGATATCTGATAACTGTAACATATGATAACAGCAGTAGTATCAATAACACACACTTAGGTCCAACAGCAACAACTACAGCAGTAGTACCCCACGGTTGCTATGAATCGATATATATACCTCGTTTCTCTCGCAATGAATGACATCTATGTGATAATTACAACACAGCAGTAGACTATTAATAGTGTTAAAAACACATCATGGCTATGAACACTACAGCACAATCAGAACATATACATGCTACATACAGCAGTACAACAGTACTGGTAGTGGTACCAGGCACATTATAATAATATGTATATTTCTTCGTGTCTTTTGAGCTTTAATTTTTTCTTATTTCTGTTTCCCCTCGTGGCATTGCCTTTTTCGTCGGTTATCGATCACGTTGTCACGCTACTACTGGCGTTCTTGTACATTAGCCCCCCTCACCAATCATGAGGTTCGTCGGCTGTCTGCCACGCTGCTGTCGTTGTTCGTGTACGTACAAGTCAGACTGTGGCACGCTACTGCTGTTGTTGTAAGCTCTCTTGTTACGTATTTTCTATCTGCGGGTACATACCACGGGTACTACTACACTGTGATACGAAGTCTTTATTTTGGGCTTCCGACCATGTACGGCATGTGCTTGAACGCCGATCACTCATTCGTAAACATTTCCACAAAAAGTATGACCAAGGCGAGACCAAAAATGGAACTCTACGCACGAAGTCTAACTGCCTTCTGTACCTACTTACGACTTCACATCTAATGGATTATTATCTCGTGCCCAGGGTGCCATGGATTACGTACAGGGGCCAGTGGGGGTGGAGGGTGCCATGAAGCAAGACAGAAGTAGATGGCCAGGTATCGATTATTAGAATCACATAACCAGAAAAATAGAGAGGGAGTAGAGAGAGTGTAACCAAGAATAAGTGAGAGGGGGAGGACATCGCCCTCTCCCTCATCCCAGAACACAAAAAGGCATCCAGGGGATTCATTCTCGTATACCTTTCGGGGTAACACAAAACCCACCGCAATCTCAAACACAAAACCCACCGCAATCTCCGTAGAACATTTGCAGCTACACAAATCACGTGCATCAGACTCTACTACAGTACGAGTACGAGCAATCTCGACAGCCCCCCTACTCGTATGTACAGTCATGAGAACGTAACCAATAAAAGCCCCCTGCTGTGAAGACCCGAAAATCATCCAAAGTAGGACAACAGTCAAGTCCGATAAACAAACAACCAAGTACCCTTCCAAACATTTGAATTCAACAACCAAAACAGAACCCAATTCCCAAAAACCTAGAACCATCACATCTCACTTCCAAAACAAATGAATAACCGAAAACCAGAATAATATCGAATTCCAAAACCCAGAAACAAAAATTCAAACCAAAAACTGTGCTGGTTTCCACTCCCAACGTTTCTCCCGTGACCAACATAACGCCGTCGTCAACTAGGACGTATGTCTGGGAACGATGATCGGCGTGTGAAATAGGATCAACACAAGTATCTTTCGCACAGACAGCACTGTATCCATTTTAATACCATTGCTACGTGGTATGCCAAACAAAACAATCCAAAAACAAGTAACCCCAAAAATACCAAACCCAAACACCAGAACACCAAAAAGACCAAAATAAAACAAAATACCTAAACAATATATCCCCCAATGTGTATAGTTCTCAACAAAAAAATCCAAAACCGAAAAACCAAAATACCAAACTACCAAAACAATGTGTCCCCAATGTGTACCAATCTCTACCAAAATACAAAAAAAACGAAAAACAAAACACCGAAATACCAAACTACCAAACAGTGTACCCCCAACAATATGTATTATTTCAACCGAAAAATCCAACACCGAACAACCAAAAACAAATAAAAAACATTTTTGTCCTGTGCCACAAATGAGTGGCCAGATCACCCAGACCAGCCCAGGTACTGAGCGAGGGGGGTAGTCAGGACTCTTATTCCGGTAAAAATACTGCTAATACTGCAGCACTTGTACGTATATAGTCCCTACGCGCGAACTACAAAGTCCAAAACACACAACCAATATGTTATATTTCCAGCTACTACAACAGTAGTATACTACGAATTCTCGATCAAGAACAATTCGATACCGAAATCAAGTTGAAAATATTGAATTCCATGATCAAATACTGCAGTATGCAGCTACAGTACGTCTCGATTAATCACCTCGTGATTAATAGTTGAGTCCTGCGGGCGATGATCGCTTTTCATCAAGTACTCGTTGCAACGCATCTCCTCCTGCTCTGTGAAAAGGACACGCACAGCAGTATATAAACTCAGCAACCAACATTACGAACGACAAACAAATCAACCAAAACTATACCCGTTGCTGTCTCTGGAAGTGGCCACACCAGAAAACAAATAAATTCATTCGAAGCTGTCATCTACATGCAAAAAAGCTCGCACAAGGTGCCGCAGTCCACCTCATAAGCAGTTCTTAGTAAGATGCAACTCGCCCTCACGCGACTCGCCGAACACCCCACGCCGCTTCGCGCTCGGTGCATGCAATGTCTGCCTGGTCGGTGAAAACCCGACGTGCTCCGTCCTGGCATCGCAGAGATGCGAAGGTCTATGGTCTCAAGACTACGGCGATGCGTTGTAATGAACACACACCCGCAAAACTGTCGCGGGCTCTTGTGTTTTTTGCAGGGTCAATTCCGCCCGAGATAGGCCAACTGGTGGCCTTGAAGATTTTGAGCCTTCCCCACAACCAACTGACCGGTGAGAGTGACACAATAAATGTGTTCGATCGGCTGCGGCTGCTGTTGTTGGTCTCGCAATACAGTGGGGGGCTCCCCAATAGTGCTGGTTGAATAGTGCCACTGCTCTCTACAGTGCCGATGAAAGCGCTTGGCACGACTGGAACTCAGAACTCCCTACATAACTTACGTAACCCTATTCCTAATAGTGCTGGTGCCCTGCATAGCGCCGGTATGTTGGGCTGGCACATACCGGCACTACTGGGAAACCCCTACTGCAGCCCGTTTGGAATTTGTCGTACTGCTGTAGATTTGCGATGTCGTCCGGCAAGTATGACCCTCTTTTTCACTCTACAAGTACAACAAGGAGGCTTTCCCGAAAAGGGGTCCGCCCTGCTGGCGTCCCCTCTTTTCTGGTTCCAGGTTACTTGCAGGTAGACTTCGAAAATAATGCAGTATATACAGTGTGATAACCGCACTAAAGTAGGATCCCGAACTATCCCGGTATAATGCGATACCTCAATGAATTGGGTGTACATATAGTGCGGTACCGCACTAAAGTGGTACACACAGAATTGACGGTGGATTGCAGCCATCATGAGTAGTGCGGTGATCTCACCAACGAGGAACCGAGCTCCACAGGTACTGCATTGCTGTTTGTGACTGGTATTGTCGTTACGCTGGTACTGCTGTCGTAATCTAAATTGTTCTTTGTACTGAGTTGGAGGCGTGAAGGGCCCACTATAATGAGGTGATTGTTGAAATGAAGAGCCAGTTCCACTCAAGTGCGGTACCGCACTACCGTGGGGCGGATTCGTGACAAGAAACCGCACTATAATGCGACCCCGAGCTAGATGGAGCCGCACTATAGCGGGAACCCCACTCGTATAGTATAATGGTCAACTCGCGCTGTGCTGCAGAGCGACGATAGCGGTGCGGTGGAAAATATCCTACTACGCTCGATGAGCACGCTACTCCGTGAAAACCCAGGGCTGTTCACGGGTCGAGCCAAATTTTGCGGGTCGGGTCGGGTCGGGTCGGGTCGGGTCGGGTCGGGTCGGGTCGGGTCGGGTCGGGTCGGGTCACCAATAAAAAATGACCCGACCCGACCGGACCCGACCCGTGAGATTTAGAAACCTCCTGACCCGATCCTATCCGACCCGTGAGATTTCAAAACCTGCTGACACGGCCCGACCCGACCCGACCCGTGATATTTGACAACTCGCGACCCGACCCGCGGGTCGAGCCATGACCTGTGAAAAGCCCGGTGAAAAACAACCTCTAGTCCAAAATGTGATAATTGTCTTGTATTTGCGCTCAGGTTCAATTCCTCCTGAGCTGGGAGGGCTGCTCGCCTTGACGATGCTGGCCCTTGGCAACAACGAGTTAACCGGTAAGTGCGAGGGGAATTTCGCAAAAACTGATCTGAGAAAAAATGCAAGTGCAATCCGATGAACAATCTCATGGTCTAGGCATTAGATTAGAAATATTGCAAGTGCAATCCGATGAACAATCCCATGGCATAGACATATCAGAAATAGTGCAAGTGCAATCCGATGAACAATCCCCTGTGGCCTAGGCATAGAACGAAAAATATTTCCAAAAAACAAAGAAATTCCGACGATTTTGGGTAGTTCCTCGGTTGGAGAGTCCCACCCCAGACAGAAACAGTTTGGCCAGAAAGTGCTACGATAGGATGTTTGTAACATTCCTTTTCCCTTGGCTGTATAATACATCGGTATCTTCGAGCCGACTCTTCTTGTCCGATAGTGCGGGATGAAACAGTGGCAAAACACCTCTCGCGGTCGGGTGTATTCACCCTCCCATACGTTACTTCAAGTATTTATCCCATCCTAGACATGGTATAAGCTGCGTCTTGACACAGACCTGCTGAGGGGTGGTAGCAGTTTTTGCCGAAAATGTTTTGAGCAACGCGGCTCCCCGACTGAGGAAGCCACCCAGCATCGTTGAAAAGGAATGTCTTGTGCTTTTCATTCTATGCCTAGGCCTTTAGATTATTCGTCGGGGCGCGCTTTCGTGTTTCTCGAAGTCGATACATGTGTGAGGTGGAGAGCTCCTCATATGGGCAGCCGCAGAAAAAATCGGTGCTTCGTGCCGCTATGGTATCATGCGTCGACGCGTGCTGCGATAGAAGCAGCACCAATTTTTGGCCATTTTGTTTCTGAATGACGGGGCTCCTTAACCCAAAGTCGTCGGGATGTCGTTCTTATTTTGCGATAAAAAATACTTTTTATACCTAGGCCGTGGGTGGGTTTGGTCATAGGGTTGCACTCTCAGTTCACTCAAAATAATTTTTTGGGTGAGATATAGAGCTCCTCAAGTGCGGAGCCTCAGAAAAAGAATGCTGCACCTTTACCGTACCATGTGTCCGTCCCATATTGTAGCAAATCTCCTTAATTTCCATATTTACGATCTGGAGCCAGGCCAAGCTGGGGAGAGGGGGGGCGTGTACTCATCTGTTGCTTGCCTTTAGTCATTAGGCCATTGACCACGCATCCCTTTTGAGAGACGGAGCGCCCGTTCCAACTTCTAATAGAAACCCCTCCATCATTTGAGCATAATGCTTGGGCTCAAAACGTTTTTTCTCGCAGGTCTCCTCGAATGAGGAACTACCCGATATATCTGCAATCCCATGTGTGTTGCACGATTGCATTCGGTACGCTCGTAGACTCTACCAGTACCCACGTAGCCGATGGGATTATTTATTGGGTTGCGCACGCAATTTTTCCGAAAGCTGTTTTTTTTTTGCGCGGTGCAGAGCTCCTCATGTTGGCTGGACACATACTACCGCAGGGGAGGAGGTGGGCGTACTCATTTGATGTTTGCCTTAGTCATTTGACCATTGGCCACGCATCCCTTTCGAGACGGAGCACCGTCCCAACTCCTAACAGAGACACCTCCAACATTTGGGCGCTCATTACGTTTTTTCCATATATTACCTAGAAACTTTTCACTTATCTTATCCGCTGCCTGTTTCGCCGTCTGTGGCCACCATCTATCGCCTAGGATACCTATAGTTTTCTCTATACTATCTATTAATAGTGCCACAGGGGGGGTAGCTAAACATTTCTGAGGCCCCTCACGTGAGGAGCTCTATATCGCGCCCAAACCCACTCCCTGAGAACCATGAAAGTGCAACACGATGAACGACCACATGGCCCAGGTATATAACGAATGATACTGCAAACGACAAAAGGCTATTCCGACGATTTTGGGTAGTTCCTCAGTTGAAAAGCCCCGTGGGCCAGAAACGTGTTGGCCTATAAGGACCAGACGTTTGCTACGGTAGAGATGCACTGTTTTGTTTCTGAGGCTCCTCACTTGAGGAGCTCTATGCCTCACCCAAAAAACCGATTTGGATGAAACGTAAAGGTGCTGCCCGATGAACAATCCCATGGCCTGTAGGTGTACAACAAAACACATTGCAAAACATGCATGAAGTTCCGACGATTTTTGGTTAAGGAGCCCCGTCATTCAGAAACCAAATTTGCCAAAAAAAAAAGGGCTTCCTCTGTGGTAGCACGCGTCACCACCCCCATCGTAGCAAGAGTCGTTGGCAACCTGAGAAGGTTTATGTACCCCCTCCTCCGTGGCATGAATCTGGGGGCATTCCTAAAAACATACCCGGTAGCTGGTACCCGGCATTACCCGTTGTGGGGTCGTTCTTTTCGAAGCCTGCCTGTGTTTTTCCCCAAATTTTTCAAAGTTTGGAAAATGTTTTGGAAAGTTGTATCGAAGTACGGAGGCGTTATGTTATAAAGTTGGGAAGTTTATCCGAGAGAAACAAACATACATGGAAAGCTTTGGTTTCCAAATTTCTAATTTGTTTAGCATTTGTTTGGAAATCAGGCTTTTTTTGGTTGGAAAGGTTTGACCAAGCTTTTGCTTCGATAAGAATGGCCGTTACTGCTGGAAAAAATGCCCCACACAAAATTCCGTGGAGTGCGTCCCCTAAGAGGCGGGTGCAGTTGTAAAGGGGTTGTGTACCAGGGTACGAAGCCTTATGTGACCCAGGTATAGCCTCCAAAATAACTACCGCACAACACGCAAGATTACACCCCCCCCCTGGAAGTGGCCACACCAGAAAACAAGTAAATTAATTCGAAGCTGTCATGCGATATGCAAGAAAGTACGCACAAGGTGCGGAAGTCCGCCCCACAAGTGGTTCTTAGTAGGATGCGGCTCACCCTTCATGCGACTCGACGAACACCTCACGGCGCTTCGCGCTTGGTGCACTCAATGTCTGCCTGGTCGGTGAAAACCCGACGTGCTCCGTCCCGGCATTGTAGGGATGCGAGGGTCAAAGGTCGTATGACTACGAATATGCATGAAATTAGTACACCCCCCCCTGAGATGAATTTTAGAGACGATTTCTTCCAACACAAGGGGGGCACACACGAGGAAAATTATTGCAAAAAGTATCTCGTCGAGATCTTTGCATGTACGCAACGCGTGGCGTTTGTACTCTCTCTGTCATCGTGCAAGTCAGCTCGGAAAGTCGTCCGAGGGAGTGTGTTATCCTGCGTGTTATGCGGTACAACTGCGATCCAACTGCGATTCGATCTCCGTTTTACGCGTAGGCACGGTCCCGCCTGAGTTTGGGACTCCGGCACTGTAAAGCGACTAGTGTTACATGTCGGAGAGATAATCGATTGCGACCCGATAAGGGCTTTAACAACCGATATCCGATAAGAAATCCGATATGTATCGGATCGGATCGGATCGGATCACACTCCGATTCCGATACGATAAACGATATATTCGAGGCGGAAATACGGAAATACAGGTCATGGTACTGCCGGCCGACGTTTTGTTTTCCTTCTGACACCTCACGTCGAATGATTCACCTTGGACCCTCTCAACAAGGGGGGAGGGGGGGGTAGAGCGACACCTCCCCCCTCCTCTAGAAGCAAAGGCGTTCTTATTGGATATCGGGACGCTTTTTTTCCGATCCGATTACCGCTCCGATATCTGATTTATCGGAACTTCCGAAATGGTATGAAACACGACCGAAATATATACAACTGCGATCCAATTGTAAAATTCGATCCCCGTTTTGCGTGTTAGGTTCGATCCCGTCCGAGCTGGGCAAGATGGTGCTCTTGACGAGAATGGTCCTCGACACCAATAAGCTGACCGGTGAGTAAGAGCTATTTTTACAGGGCATTTCACGGATCATGACACGACCCGCGAGTCGGGCCAGGAGGTTTTCACATTCTCGCGCGTCGAGTCCGGTACGGTCAGGAGTTGTTCGAAATCTTACGGGCCGGATCGGGTTGCGTTGGGTCGGGTCGGGTCGGGTCGGGTCGGGTCGGGTCGGGTCAGGAGGTTTTCAAATCTCACGGGTCGGCTCGGGCCATCCTGACCCGACGCGACCCGCGAGCAGTGACCCGATCCGTGAAACTCCCTGCATTTTTCCCGAATGTTTCTTTGTCGGGTCGGGTCGGGTCAGGTGAAGAGGTTTTCAAATCTCACGGGTCGATTCGGGTCACCTCGATCCGACGCGACCCGCGAGATGTGACCCGACCTGTGAAACCCCCTGCATCTTTGCCGAATGTTTTTTTGTCCTAGAATTCCTGATTTCCTGGATTTTTTTACATTATTTCCGTCGGTAGATAGCCATAACTATTTAATATCTAAATCCGTCGGTCTGTGAATGAAACAGGTGTTCCTTTTGCTCTCCAGACCATAAATACTACGCTTGTTTTCTATTTTTTCCCCTAAACTATCCTGAAAGAGGAACGCGACACCTTTCTTTTTTTTTTTGTCATATTTAAAATTTCCGGGCCCCCCCCCCCCCCCCCCTTTTTCTCTCTTTTTCTTGACAATAAAGAGGAAAACCAGGGGGAAAGAAACCTTGTCAATAAAAATAACCCTAAAGCTAATTCCTATCGGTCCAGATTTCGAGCTTCAGATTTTGACCAGATCGGATTAGCGGCTAAAAATAATTATGCAGGTCGCAAATCGAAACAGTCCTCTTTTGCCAAGAAATATGATGTATTTGCAGTTGGGTGGGCGTGCGTCCAGATATTCGAGCAAACGCCGACCAGCTGATGTGATCTGGCGCCGCGATGAGACGCGCCGAGTGCGCTGCTCTGGGCGTCGGACCCAAGCGTCCGAGCCCACGATAACTGTCTCTAGTCTGGCAGCGAAGAGACGTGCCGAGTGCGCTCAACCTGTCTCGGTATTGTGTATTTAAACACAAGCAAGCATTCGAGCCCAGCACGCTGACTGACTGCCTGCTGCTGTAGTCTACGAGTACGTATCCACGGAGAGACGCGCGCCGAGTGCGCTTCTCTTGGTCTCTAGGCCCCACCCGCGCCAGCCGACTGTACTTTGGCCGCGGAGAGACGCGCCGACCGCCGTCTGCACGTCAGGCGCGAAGCTACGTCGCTGTGTCGCCATCCAAATCATCGTTCGTTCTCCTGTGGCTTGCGTGTGGATGACATATTGAATTTAGAGACTGTCATTTTTTCGATTTAAAAATCTGATGGCCCAAGTGATCAAGTTTTGGCCAAATATGTGACGACTTGGGCCATCGGATTCTCAAATCAGAAACATTCCGGTCCGATTCTGCAAAATCACACTGAATAGGCAGATACTTTCACTTTTGGGGTCGAAAAATATGAAAATCTGAAGCTCGAAATCGAACCACATAGTAAACAGCCTAGAGTAAGTGTGTCAATATCCTGCGGTAATGATAACTTCTGCTTTTCTACGAGTCATATTGGTGAGCTATTATAACCTTTTTGGCCCTTCGAAAAGTATTCACTCCACGTACTTCCGAGTATTTTTTGTCCCCGAAACGTTGCTGCAGTTCTGATAGAGTAGAGTTATGTTTTTCTTTTGTGGCAATCGATTGGCTGCTGTGGTCGATGCCACGGTAGGGAAAATGCTTTGGGCTCAAACACATCTTGCTGGCATACTTGACTGGTCGGTGTCCCTTCTCAACGGAGGAACTCGCACGCCAGGATCTTCGGAACTGCCGGCAACTTGTGTGTGTTGTCGGTTCGCAATATATGGCGTTGGTTCATTTTTTTCAGGGCAGTCAATGGGAAAATTCCCGCAGGATTTCACGGAAATTGGGATTTATTCCCGTTCCAGTGCAAAAATCGTTCCCGTGGTCCCACCCAACCAGTTCCCGAAGAAATATTAAATTCCTCTTCCCACCCAAATCGTTCCCGTGGAAATCCTGATTTACCATTCCCACCCAAACGATTCCCGCGGAAATATCTGTTTTCCCGTGGTTTTCAGTTCCCGTGCCGTAAAAAACTGCGGAACTACCGACTTCCTAAATCCCGTGCAAACTAAACGTGTCCATTTGTTTTCATTCCCGCGGGAATTATTCCCGCATTGCCCGCGTGCACGGGATCACCACACGGGAACAGCACGTACACCGCCCGACGCTGAAGTCCGAGGTCTGGGGTCCCCCCGGTGTTTTTTTTCAATGTAAGAATAAATACCTGGTAATGTTTTCGTCACAGGTAAACTATTGCTGGTGCTGTGTACCTGGTATCAAGCTCCTGGAATGCCAAGAAATGTTTAATGTTTATCGTGTTCTACACGTTTGGCTCATGTGTATAAATGCTGTAGATGCTCCCAGTATCTGGGAGTAAAGTGAGGTACCCGAGGGAAAATACTGCAGGTTCTTCGTGTACTCGCAGTATTTCGGGTACTTACACTGCAAATACTGCGAGTACTCGCCTTGGAATCTGCAAGAGTGCAAGAATAACGTGTTTTGCTTTGCTCGGTTTTTGTTGTTGGTGTTGTTCAGTCCAAATACATACGTGCGATGAAGTGCTCACAGCCGACGTCGAGGCGATTGCATCAGGTATCGTGCAGGTGCTACCAGGTAGCTGGAATTGCTTAGTAATGGCTACGAATACAACGAAAAATGTCGGATATCGCGGCGACTCATCCACGTCCGATGAAATCCCATGCTGGGCGCTTTCTGGGCCAAAAATCCCGTGAATTCCCGTGGTGGCCAGTTCCGGCGGGATTGTTTCCCGTGGTGCCAGGTTCCCGCGGGAAGGTTTTCTGTGGTGGTCGGTTCCCGTACAAAAACTCACGTGAATTCCCGTGGTGGCTAGTTCCCGCGGGAAGGGTTCCCGTGGCGGCAAGTTCCCGTACAAAAACTCCCGTGAATTCCCGTAGTGGCTAAATCCCGCAGGAAAAGTTCCCGACATCAAAAACCGTTCCCGAGCACTGCCCTGATTTTTTTATAGTTTGTTTTTATAGCCTGAGTACGTACCCACTACATTTGCAGTTTCATCTGTGTGCTTTTCAATTTTTTATTTTTTTTGCTCATCCCATCTATTATCTTCGCACTTTTTCTTTCTCCTTCTCCCTCCCTAGTCGTACCTCAGATCCCAGGCCGCTTAGCGGGCTCTTCTCCCCCCTCCCCACTACGGTATGCGCCTTCATTCTTATCGCGAGAATAATTCAGCTCTTTCTTCCCTCGTCAACTCGCGTCGAACTGTGCTTACCAACGCTATGAAGCGCTCTCGGCAGTTGGTGTCTCTATAAATAAAAATATCCATACCGAGATTTGAACCCCTGACTCCAAGCGTAGTATTACTCGAGGTTAACCACTAGACCACCGGGGTCATTGTGTTCGTTAGGTATATATATATTATCATATCATCACTTTTCCTTTCTAGCTCAACTATTAGGAGATTTACGGTGAGCGACCTTTTGAACAAGCCGTGGTCACAGGTGTTGTTCCCACTGTTCGCCGATTTGCATCGAATTTTGCCAACTCGCGCTCTCGAACTTTCGGCATAATCCTTTTTTCAAGAACAAGTGCCTTGCGGGATTTGAACTCACGAAATCGACCTCAGAAGGTACGCGGCCTACCTACTGGACCATCGAGGACGCATGCCAAGCATCGGGTTGCACGTACATTTTTTCAACGTCAGTTATTGGGCGAGGGGAGGAATAGAGCTTCCGACCTAAACAACCTGATAATAGGGTGTTTTGCGATTTACAAAATCGGTTGGGTTGGGAAAAATGCAAAAATAGTATTGAAACTGACGAATGTCATAACCCAAGGCCAACCAACCGACGAGAAAGTTAGGTTGGAAAAAATAAATGGTAGGAAAGAAAACGTATTTCTAACCTAGTTTTTCACTGATTTTTCGTGGGTTGGGTTGGCCTACCATTGTGACGTTCGACGGTTTCAATGCTATTAGTACATGCTTTCCTATGATACCCAACTCCTACCAAACCAAATTTGGTATTGGTACATCGCAAAAAGCCTAAAACGTGTCGAAAGAAACTGACGATTGCAGCAGTAAGGGGTGTGTCCGGACTACACTGTATGGAGCTACACGACGCGCGCGCAGCGTGTGGTGACCTTCGTAGTGCTGCTCGTTCTTCCTAAACGGACGAGACGATCGCCCTTACCAGTATGACCCATGCTACGGCAGAGGGGCACATTTTTTTTTTTCCGAGGCTCCTAACTTGAGGACCTTAACACCTCTCCCAAAAACTCGTTTGGGGGGAAAATAAAAAAAGTGCTACCGGATGAACAATCAATCCCATGGCCTAAGTAGACAACGAAAATTATGGCAAAAAAAGGAACGAAATTCCGACGAGGTTGGGTTAAGGAGCCCCGTCCTTCAGAAAACGTTTTGAGCCAAAATGTGCTACCGCTATCGTAGCACGCCTTCTCGTGTTTTTTTCGCCCTATATGGGTCTAAAGGGGTTACCCCTCAGCCAAGGCTGTGGTAGGGGGGGGTGTACTCATTTCATGCATAGCCGTAGTCTTAAGACCATACACCCTCGCATCCCTACAATGCCGGGACTGAGGACGTCGGGTTTTCACCGACCAGGCAGATATCGCGTGCACCAAGCGCGAAGCGCCGTGAGGAGTTCGGCGAGTCGCATGAAGGGTGACCTGCACCCTGCTAAGAACCGCTTGTGAGGCGGACTTCCACACCTTGTGCGTGATTTCTTGCATATGGGACAGCTTCAAATTAATATATTAGTTTTCTGGTGTGGAAACTTCCAGAGACAGCAATGAGGATACTATATAACTGCCTCGTGGGTACCTTGCCATGTGCACACTACGGATATCACCCCCCTTGCGCGGTAGGGCGGTCACTTTTAGGGCGTCTTTTTTCAGCGACTCAGAGGCACTCGTGCAAGGGGCTGCCGCTTTTGTGCTTTTGGGTTTGACGATAAGCACCGCCACGGAATTGCGTGTTATGCTGCGTCAACAAAATACACTCCGGAGTGCATTTTTAAGCCCGTTTTTGAGTGGCCTATAACTTCGGTAGTGAAAATCGAGGTACTTTCCCTACCGTGACCTGGGTCCCTTTTGAGATGTAGGAGGGAAACATTGACGATAAAAAAATGGCAATTACAGCATTGACCACCGCGTGATTTGAAGGATTGATAATAAATGGTGCCCGAACTAAAATGCAAGAATCGTACGACACGAGCGCATCATGATCTTACCCCTACTGCCGGGCGCACCTCACGCTGCTCATATACGATTGACATTGCCAAACGTTGTAGAGTGGGTACCCCGATTTTCGAACACCCAAGATGAAAGCACCCAAGATAAGAGCATTCGGGATTTAAGAGCGGTCAAATCGGCATGTCCCGCCATACTAAAAGCCATGTATTGCCCACTGCAGATAAGAGCAGGGTATAGTTAAGAGCGCCTGTGGCGGCTTGTCACGGGGTGCTCTTAAATCGGGGTACCCACTGCGTCTGGTATTTGTTTTGGTCGCAATCTCGGGGTACCAAAAGGGTTAATACGTACCCCCTTTGTCGTGGCATGACGTTTGCGCCCATATTTGCTGCGTGCAAGCTGCGCCAGTTTGCGGTATACCCACAAGGGTACGTGGAAAATCAATTCGGTACAACCCCAAGGAATGCACCTAAAAAACGATACCACACTCCTACCTCTGAAACCCAGACAGGTGGGGGGGAGGATACGCATTGTCATGCACGGGACCGAGGCTACCAGGGGGAGGTGTACTCATTTCATGCATAGCCATAGTCATATATGACCATTGACCCTCGCATCCCTACAATGCCGGGACGGAGCACGTCGGGTTTTCACCGACCAGGCAGACATCGCTTGCACCAAGCGCGAAGCGCCGTGACGTGTTCGGCGAGCCGCATGAAGGGTGAGCTGCATCCTACTAAGAGCCACTTGTGAGGCGGATTTCCGCAACTTGTGCGTACTTTCTTGCATATCGGATGACAGCTTCGAATGAGTTCACTTTTAGGGCATCTTTTTTCAGGATTCAGGGCCGCTCGCGCGAGTGGCTGCCTATTACTATTACGGGGCAACATAGTATTAAGACCAAATATGGTTAGTAAAAACAGGGGAACGTACAGGTTTTTGTGTACATCGTGGGTTCTGGTTACTATGGTCCTCCGTAGTTTGTGCTTTTCGGATTCGCGATATTCACCATTGGATTGTTTGTCACGCTGCCACGCTGCTCCAACCAAACGTTTTTAACTTCGTTTGTGAATGGGGTACTGAGCCGCGCGCACGAGTGGCCTAACCTCAGTATAGAAAATGGGGGTGTGTCCCCTACCCTGGCCCTTGTCACGGCCGCTGTCTTAGGGTCATAGACCCGCTCACCCCTACAATTCCGGGAAGGAGCACGTCTGGTTTTCACCGACCAAGCGGGGGGAGTGTGTACTCATTTCATGCTTAGCCGTAGTCATGTGATCATTGACCCTCGCATCCCTACAATGCCGGGACGGAGCACGTCGGGTTTTCACCGACCCGGCGACCAAGCGGGGGGGGGGGGTACTAAAACCAAGCTAGCGACGCACGTTCTTTAATGCACCTGCTGGTCTTGAAACGTTCGGCATAGCTCTGCTAATAGAGCGTGCGTGCTTCGCTGTTTGAGTCCTCCCAGCAGAGACGCGTGCTACGAGAGAGGTAGACCTTTTGGCGGTAATACTATCTGAATGACGGAGCTCCTTAACCCAAAATCGTCGGAATGCAATTCTTGCTTTGCAGTATTATTCGTTGTGTACCTAGGCCATGGGATGGTTCGTCGGGTTAAGCTCCCATTGTTTCTCAAAGTTGGGTTTTGGGTGAGGTACAGAGCTCCGTTTTCTTATAATGGGGCATAGGGGACAACGTCACGTAACGGCAAAAAATTGGTGACGTACCGACGCCACCGACCGCTGGCTGTGACTTATGACCAGCATTAGGCGTATTTACGTTAGCATGCGTCAATTTGTTCGATCTGCGTGTATGTGCGGTCTCCTCGGTTTCTGTTGCGAGTCTCTGACAATGTGTGTATGACATGTAGTATTACAGGGCATGTCATGGGCCGATAGGACGGGCCGGGCCGGGCCGGGCCAATCTGAAAATTGTGATGGGCCGGGCCGGACCGGGCCGGGCCGGGCCGAGTCTATTGAAAGTGTGACGGGCCGGGCCGGGCCCGGCCGAGAATTTTGAAAAATTGATGGGCCGGGCCTGGCCGGGCCGTGAGAAATTGAAAATGTGATGGGCCGGGCCGGGCCGCGGCCCATCATCTGAAAAATTGATGGGCCGGGCCGGGCCGCGGCCCATCATCTCGAAATCTGACGGGCCGGGCCGGGCCGCGGCCCATGAGATGTAGGCATCTATATGGGCCGCTCCGCCCAGCCCACGACGCGGCCCACGTGTTTCACGAGCCGGCCCGGGCCGCGGCCCATGAAATGGGGTGTACTACTGCTACTATTAATAGAACTATACGGCGTCTGTTATCACGGGCCGACCCGGGCCGCGTCCCATGAGATGTGCAAAATGGGACACAACCAGCAGTAATAAACCAACATGCAGGCCGAGTGCAGCCTGCCCCTTGAGTAAACAAAAGTATACGGTACACACTCGCTCTCAGTTACTGCTGTGTATACTACTCCATACACAAGCTTGACGAGAGTACAGCAGTGTATCTACACGAGCGCCTCTGCGTGCTGACTCTTCGTCTGTGCTGTTCTGCTGCTAGCGGCGAGACCCAACTTCCACTGTGCTTCATCGCCCTTGTGCAAATGTCTGATCAAAGCCTTGGTACCGTTGTGGGTGTACAGAGGGCAATCCTTGGCGTCTCCGTGACCCAGGCAGCAGTCACAACAGCTGTGAGATCTAGGATTTCGTCGAAACTCATCTTTGCAAGCTGTGTGTGATACTCCGATCGCGCGTGTTACGGGTTGTGTTGACGCTTTTGCCCTGGTTTGGCCCGGACGGAACCGCCGGTGAAAACTTCGTGACAGGAGACACCGTCTGACCGAGAGTTGCAGCGACGGTCACCTTCGTGCGTGTCGTTGTAGAACCGGGAGCCAGGACTGCTGCTGTAGCATGAGAATCCCCCGCCACAAGACCACTGGCGATATCTTTGCTCTCTTCGGATGACAGATAGATAGCAAGCAGGTAGGTGATGCAGCAGCTACTACTGTAGCTGACAGCAGCAGGTGTTGTTGCAGCAGCATGTGTTGTTGCAGCAGTAGGTGCTTGCTGCTGCTGTTGCTGCTGCTGCTGCTGCTGCTGCTGCCGCCGCAGCTGCAGGAGGAAGGAGTGGTCCACCAGTCGGGCCTGAAGCCATTGGACCGGGCCGTTAGTGGAGCATCATTGTGTGGGGACGAGTGGGTATGTACGCCTCATGGGCTGGATGCAGCTGGCCCACGGAATCCAGGAGGATAAAACAAAAAAAAAACATTATTCCACGTCACGGGCCGGCCCATTAAATCCACGGGCCGGCCCATATAGAGCCCGGGTCTCATGGGTCTCGCTGCCATGTCATGGGCCGGGCCGGGCCTGGCCGAGAGTGAAAATTTGGTGGGTCGGGCCGGGCCGGGCCGTGAAATGTTGAAAATGTGAGGGCCGCGGCCCATCAGATGAAAATTTGATGGACAGGGCCGGGCCGCGGCTCATCGTACGAAAAATTGGTGGGCCAGGCCGGGCGGGCCAGCCCGGCCCTGCCCTACCCCGGGCTGGCCCACCAGCGCCGGCCCACGACAAGCCCTGGTATATTTCGTGAATGACCAGCAATGATATATATGACCGGCAAAAATAAAAAATATGACCGGCCAGGTGTGCGTGTTCTTCATATTAAAGCTGATATTTCCACCCATCTACATCCAGCACAACCAGTGTCCGTACCGATGCCTCCTAGAGAGCAGTGTTGTGTGTGTGTTTTTTTCATCCCATTTATTCTGGGGAGACAGATGTTTGACGCACCAGCCGGGGTCACACAGGAGGAAGGTAAACACAGAAGATTTCTCTCCACCTTTCCTC